>JAVQJF010086076.1:0-51785 GCA_036023855.1 Gadopsis marmoratus
GAATATTGCAGTCGGTGGCGCACAGACAGAATGTAACATAGCAGAGGTCTGGCCTGCCAGCCCCGGGCGAGATGCAGGACCTCTGTAGGCAGAGAGGCTGTTTGCTGTGCAGCATGTCATCTAGTGTTCGCTGCTAGGTGGAGCCCGAGTATACGGCGAGAGCGGCAGCCCACATCCGAGCGTTGCCTCCCGCCTTCCCCGCTGGCTGTCCGAGCCCCTCGGTCTCCGCGCGGAGTCGCACAGCGCGCACAGTTGGTCTGTCACCGGCTCAGAGCTCAGCTTTGCCTTTTTGGTGCGTGTGGTTGGTGGTGGGGGGGGGGGAACCGAAACAACTTGCACTGTATTTTTTTTTTTATCCTCTCTCTCCTCCTTTGCGGAGCATTTTATTTATTTTTTTTCCCCTCACAAGATTTACCCGTCCACCTCCACCTCCACCTCCCGCGTTCTCCTGGATACTCTTATCGTGCGCGCCTCCCAGCCCCTGCGGGACGTGATGTAGCCCCCCCCCGGCACAGAGAGGACGCCCGGTGCCGTGAAGGGATGTAAGGCGGCGGCAGCAGCGTGGATACAACGCGAGTCCAGCGGGACTCGGGGCTCCGGACGCGCAGCAGCAGCAGCGGCAGCTCGCAGGTTCCGCACCGAGGCGATATTTTGATATTTTTTGAAAAAAAAATCTTGTTTGGTTTTTGATTTTGTTTTTTGGCTGTTGTTGTTGTTTTTTTTTTTTTTGTTTTTTTTACGAGGATACTGAAACGGAGCGACTGGAGGGCAACCGTTTGGATTCGACCCCCCTCCTCCAGGTCCCTTCCTTAACGGCGGCCGAGACTTTGGATGGAAGGACGCGAGCCGCAGCTCCTCTTCGCCGGGCATTTCTAAATCCGCGGTAAGTGTGACTTTCCTCCACAAAACACGCGCGTCGTCTCCCCCCCCCCCTCTCCTCCTCCTTCCCGTTTGTGCGCACATCCACAATCCTCTGCAGGCTCAGCTCCGGGTCCCTGCAGCGGGGTTGTCGGTGTGTGTGTGCCGCTCCGTCACGTCACGCCGCTCTCGGGTTACTTTGACCGGGCTTCAGGTGGATCCAGCGCCGGTCAACGCGCGACAAACAGCCGGCCGACGTGGAGTGATGGGACTAATTAATCCGCGCTGTTGGATTGTGGTCTGATGAATCCGGGGAAGTGTTGAGGTCTTTGTGTTTGTTTCTCCTTCCCATGGCGCTCGGAACAATGTGCCCTTGTCTAAGGGAAGGAAAGATGGCTCTGCAGAGAAGTTGCATTCTGAAGACATGCGGTTATTCTAAAGTGCAGGTTTGTCTCTTTTAATTTTTTTTATTTTTTGCTGGCCAATTTCAACTGAAAACGTGTAGGTCTCATTATGTCTTCGGGCTTAAAGCTGAGACAGCAGGTGTCAGACACTCGGTTGGTGCTTTCACTAACACAAATCTTCTTGAATTGGGGGGGATTGTGCCACTGCAGGCCCGTGCTTCCTGTTGCAGTCTGTTGGATGGAGTGTGAGCCATCTGCAGTTTCATGACAGGGCGACCATGTGTGGAGAATCAGTTATGCTACGTTATTGGTATAAGCTATGCACAATAAATCTGCGTTTCGCTGAATGTGCTGCCTCAGTCAGTTTGGCTCATTTACACTTTTCCAAAGTGTCACTATCTATCACACACACACACACACACACATCCTGCACAACAAATATCTCTATCTAATGCACACATGTGAAAAGGACGGGGGTGCTGGGGGAAGACATGTTGTCCAGGTTCTGAGAGGGGTGCAGGGTCGAGCGCTTTGATGTGAGGACGGCGCACCGTCTTTCAACATCAAAATCAAAGCGGGGGAAAAGCTCAGCCCATCGCTTTGAATCAGAGTCCGGAGTCGTCTCATCTCTGCAAAACGATGGCCTTCGTTTCCAGTTCACGGTCTGGAACATGGTTCGATCGGCGTCCAATTAGATCCCGAGCAATGCAACGGCGCTGCGCTTGGAGGCGGTCTCTTCACGTGTAGTTTCATTTCATTTATTTATTTATTTTCTTTGCCCGTGATTTGGCTCCGTCTGATTAGCGATGTGACACCAACTTCCGTGATCTGTTTTTGGCCAATTCAGAATATCGTTAACGTTGCTGTTGGACGATTAGATTCATTACGTCCAGGACTGCAGTGCCATCTGTCATATGCTGTGCGTTGGTAGTAAGTGCCCTCGAGCAGATGAGACACACACACACACAATTTCCTCTACCAACAGCAAAAAACCTTGACTTCCTCCTCCCAATGGAAACTCAAGGGGACATTTGATGCTTTCTGACTAAGCTCTCATGTCAACCTGCTCTGTGTCTCATCCGTTTTGATTCAGCTAAGTGCTCCTCGTGGAAAATAATCTAGGTTATATTGAATATAACCGCAGCCGAACCCGGCATCTGGTGTGCTACCTGACTGGACGGCACCGTGTGGAAAATAAAGTAATTGTTCCCTTGCCTTGCTCGAGTCTGTCACGCTGCCGTCCGCCGTGGGAAGATGGTGTTGCTGAAGATGAGACGCGGCACTACGTGTCGGTTGACTCGGTTGTCTTGAGGTAGAGGTTAGGGCAGGGTACACACGGAGTCCACTGCGCTTTAGCGTTTTCACCGTAACGTCTTACGCCAGTCAGTGCTGTTAAATGTTTTCTGAAATGTCTGGTTTTCTCTCTGCACTTCCTTTTCTCTTTCTGGATCTTTTCTTTCGTCGAAATGGTTAGAACCGTTCAACCAATCAACACTTTAGTTGATTCATTAGAGGCCTTTATTTTTTCATCCCTCCTTTTGTCTGTAGAGTGTCTCATTCTATCGCACGTTTTTAAAAGAATACACTTTAAGTCCAGTCAGTGGAAGTCCAGCACTGGCCCATATTTCTTCCTGCTGTATTGTGTAACACCATGATGGGTTAATTTGTTTCCCTCGTTGGGACGCATGCTCGTTCTTCATTCGGCCTTTTTGCATTGTCCCTCTGAAGTAACCCCACTCTCTGTGATGTTCCCTTTTTCCATCCCGTTGATGCAGTGTAGTTTTTCAGCTGGCTAGTTTTTCTTTCCGTTGGCATGCAGGTCCAATTACTTGATTTGATTTTTGCCTCTTTTTTTTTTGGACAAAATTGCAAGTCAGGAGGAATCCAATTTGTCGTTGGCGGTATGAATGGAGACATGGGCTCTCAGACTTTCTTTATTAGGTTAAGCTTTCGCTTGGGACAACGTCGTGGCTCATATTATGTACAGTGAGGGCCTTTACTGGTGTATCAATTTGGAAAACTATTCTTCCAAAGAGTAGCATTTGGGGGGGGGGACATTCTGTCAGCCATGCACATGTTTTCTGTCTGTCATCACATCTTCTGTGCTACAGATTTAAGGTGGATGCGATGAATTGGAATTGAATTTATGGCAGCTTTCAAACTGATCACCTAAACTGTAAAGTCACTGGATTTTCTTTTGGGGAGGCCTGCACTGTCCTAATGCTGTCCTCGCCAGCCCTCTAGTTAGTCTAAGCAAGTTAACTAATCAACCCTGGTCTGAAAGGCGCTCCAGCAGAATCACTAGGTGAATGAAAAGCCTTTCATCTCTTCATCCTTTCTCTGTAGTGATCTTGCGTGCCGCTGTACAACTGGATATAATGCTCAAGGTCATGTGCTGCATGTACTTTGCCAGATGTTAGATTCATATTTTCTCAAATGCACATTGAGTATGTAGAGCTGACGATTATATTTAGAAAATTGATTCATAGTTTAATTCATTTATTATTTATCCCAAATGAACCCGCTCCCAGCATCCCAAGTAACAACTGAGTATCTTTGGGTTTTGGACTGTTGATCAGACAAAATAAGACCTATTGATTAATTGCCTGTCAAGAAAATAATCAACAGATATAGAAAATAAGGTCAGATTTCATCCTCGTTCAACTTAAACTGGCATGTATTCCCACTGTGAGTCAACAGAAACACTGATGCACTGTGTTTGGCATTAATCTAAAAAGATGCCTTCGCCTTTTTTAGTAAAATAATACACTACCAACTACACACTGCAGTATCACTCTCATATACGGCTTATAGTCCACTTGATAGTTATATATCACCCACATTGGAACTTTGTTTGTGGCTGAGTGTGGGTCTGTTTTGCTATCATAAGGCCAGGGTTTCCAGCATTCACAGATCCTTTACATGAAAACCTTTTTATGTTAAATCTCCCTGCACATGACATGCCTATTCTCAAAAGATTAGACTTTCTTTTTTAACATCCCATAGACAGCACTGCGTGAGATCCTTGACGAGTTAGAAAATGAGGACACTACAGAAGGAGGCTGTCTAAATGATGGATTTTTAAACTTATTTTGCAGTTGTATGATTGTTTATCCCCGCGGCTGGATGCTGACACGTTAAGCATCACAGACGCGTCTTCGGAAGGGAGATGATGCTTCCTATTTGATGGCTTCCCCCCCTGTGATTTTTAAACAATAGGCGGCTCTATCTCCAGTGTAACCCCATAGTGAGGGTAGCTTTGGTGATTAAAAACATACGAGTTTATGTGCTCCCACTTTTCTCTTTTTAAACCTAATCCTGTGGCAAGAAATATAAGGCAGGCCACCTACTGTACTGTATTAACATTCTTGTGGGCCAAATCTCTCCCACTGCTACAGTGAGGCCATTGGGTTTTTTTTTTGGAGTGATCATGCTGTTAAGAGTGAGACAGGTTGGCCTGCTGGGGCGCTTTTTCTCTGGCAGGAATGTCACAAGAGAAGAAAAGGAAAAGCTGGAAATAAAAAAAAATAAATAAAAAGCACATGCCCGAGGAAAGGTCCTCGAGGTCCACACCTCTCAACACTTTAGATGTCCCGACTCATAAAGAGCTTGGACAAAAAGGTTTTGACACGAGCTTTCACAACTCCCTGCAGGAAATGGGAATTACTGTTGCGATGGAGACACCAGCTTGTGCTTGATGGTGGAAAAAAACAGACAATTAGTTTTTTGTTTTTTTTTTAATTCTGCGTAGCTCTGTGAAGAGTGACCCCAATGTTTGCGCTGACTTTAGTTGTGCAAGTCAAAGAAATCAGAAGGTAAAGTAAAATTGAAATTGAAACATGCTATTGAATATACGTGTTAACGGGTTTGAGCCCATCTTCTTCGTGGAAAGGTTTCGGTGTTTGGCGTCAGTGTTTTTTCTGTGTTTATCACACCCCCTGCAACGAACTCTGGGTTTTTGAAGATCTGGGAAGTAGAAACTACCAATGCACACAGATATGCGACAGAGTATTCTGCAGCTGCACAAATGTCAGATAAAAAGTTTGAGCTACGCAGTGTGAGGCGGCTACATTTGTCTGTCGAGGGGGGAAAAAAAGAGAAAAATCAACAGTCTCCTTCTTTTTTTATTTGGTAAACCCAACTTTTGTTTCCACCAGTACACCCATTATTTACCAGCATGATGATGGGGATTAGCAAATTTAATTCCAGGCCCCTTCTCTGTGTCTGGATTACAACCAAAAAAAGCAGTTTGGCTTATTGCGGTGTATTGATGAGCCTCTTTAAATCACTAATGGATTTGCGGGGGATTTTATACTGCTCCAGTGAGTCTGTGGAGTGTTGAGGATGCGGTGAGGTCATGGAAACATTTCTCTGGATGCCATATACCTCTTTTGACTTGATATGACAACGAAGACAAACAAGTGTGGGTTTAGGCAGGGGCGTTACATTGTGTGAGAGTAGGCGATAAGATCATTGGTTGACCATGAAATCAATTGGGGCTGCAATGCCATTTGTTAGTTACATTCACAGAAAACACTCGGCCTTGCCTGTGTTTTAATTTTTTAATTCGTGCATATAATTCTAATAAAGGCCTGCAAGGATGGCACATTCACAAGCGAGCTCAAGTGTAGATGTTACCATGACTGGTGACGGTGTAATTTGAAAAGAATCTTGTGTTTTAGACTGCAGGTTATTATCATCTGCAAGCAACCCCTCCACCCTTATTTTGACACGCAGTTAAGTTGTCCCTAGGGGGGTCAGAACACTTAGCAGGCGCATTTTAGCACTCGACATGCTCTGCAGGGAGAGATACAAAGACTGCATGCCAAGGTGATGTGAGCGCATAGCATTAACTAGCTTGTGCAGATGCAGACACGTCTTCATTTTATGAATGGAGTTGGAGATGACGCCTTTGTATTGCAGCAATGATCCTTGCTTGCAGCATGTCCGACCGGTGAACAGTGCAGTGATCAACAGGGCATCCGCGGGGTCTTTAAAAAGTATTAAAAGACCCTTGAAAAGCATTAAAACGTCTTAATCTGCATTTTAGGAGCTATTATTTTTTTGGAACATAGGTTCAGACAGACTGCCTATGATTTAATATCACTTATGGCCAATGTTGTATTTCTTCTGGAAATGTTTGTTAATGAAAATGTTTAGTTAATGTGAGTGCGAGTATGTGACCGTTATTACTTTTAATAACCTTGCCTTTGGGTTAATCACTACTTTATTCTCTCCAGGCCGGTCTGAATTAGGTCAAACTAAGACTAAGAAGTTTTGCGTTCTCAAAATAAATGTACTGGTACAGTTCTGTAAATAAAAAAAATAAAAAAAACCCTTAAGGTGTGTTGCTGATAACCAGTTACAACTTGTGGAGTTGCAGTCTTAAAAGTTATAGAATTTAACTTCAGGATTCCTGCATATATCCTGATCACTCAGGTGCCCCTTACTTGGTGAAATCAGCCCAAACATTCTAAGCAATTGTATCTGTATTCCAAAACAGCAGTTTGTTGTTGGTTGTATATTTAACCCTAGCCTCCCTCAGGCCGACCTGGCCAGAGGGAATAAGTAGTCCTACGAGTGTAAAGGACACATTCTCGGCTGGAGTGCAGATATGGACCCAAAAATGTCAACTTAGCATTTAAAGCAATCCAAGCCACTCTTACGACCCTGTTGGTGGTGTTAAAAGGTACCAAAAAGCCATCAAACTGACAAAGCCTGACGGAGCTGCAGTACATCAACCTCTTTACTGCTCTGTAAAATCTGATACATTTGTCTATGCACATTTTATAGTATGACACCTAGTTTTTTGCACCGATATTGATAGCTTCCCTTTGTTCTGAGGGTTTTTTTTCCCCCTTGTGAACTTTGGACCAGTGAAGAGGATTCAAACAAAGATGCAATGCTTCTCCGAGACTGAAGCTCTAAAAGAAGTTAATTTATAGCCTGTTTGGGAGGCAGGTTTGGGCTTGAATGCATAATAAGGTAGTGCACCTGCAGCCGCATACAAATGAATGGAAATGACGGTTAGTATTTATGCCTCTCTAAACCACTGGGACCTCCTGATCTGACCACTAATTGGCCAGCAAAGAGAAATGAAGATCGCTTCCTTGTTCAGAGGCTGCTGTATCTGCAAATATCGGGTGCAAATTCGCGCATAACAATTTCTTCACCCCTAATCTTCCACCAGCTATCAGAAAGTGCACCTTCATCTTTCATAGTAAAGCAATACGAAGGAGAAATATCGTTAATGGGTAATGTCAAATGTTTTTACCTTTTGACTCCTAGACCTGTACCCGGCGTGCCCGTACAGTAATCCATCCACGCTCCTCAGTAGTTTGACATCTTCAGAACATGCCCGCACACCGAAGAACATCAAGTTTAAATAGCGTTGCAATTATATTTGGATAGAAATTCCATTATAAAATGTCTTCGTTCTGTAATACTCTCAGCCTTCCACTTCAAAAGAGCTTGTATTGGAACACAAAGCATGAACGCCTTGCAGAAATGTTGATTAAAATATCCTGCTGTATCTCTTTAAATTAAAATACCATTTCCCCGTTCATACTTGATAAGATTTACAGAGGGTAGTAGCTCTTTTGCAGACGGATAATTAAAGTGTTTTCATACAGGTGGATTGCTCCACAATGAAGGATTTATGCTTCTGTCTGGTGGCGTCTTTTCCTCTTTCTTCTTAATTAAGCGAAGGCCTATTTGTTGTGCATTAAACCATTGAGTTGATCAGAATCTGATTGTACGTACACAAAATGTATTGCAGCATTTCAGCATCTCCCTCTGTGCTCGTGACTTAGACCAAATTGATTTTCCTGATCGATAGCATAGGATTGGATTTAGGAGTGTGGGAATGGGGGGGTGGGATCTGGCAGGACTGACTGCCTCAGCCGGCAGGCTCCTCGAGCAGTCCCATGCTTGTTCCCGTCTTTAGGAGCCTCTGATCACGGTGAATCGTGCATTTTAAATCTGGCTGCTTTCTGCACCTGCTTTCCCGCTTCATCTCCGGTTGGTATAATTACAGCAGAACTGTGTATCCACTGGCAAATATAAACGTCCCTGTCAGCCCTTTGTCACCTCTGGAATGGAGATGACTGAATTGATGCACCGCCCCAGTGGAGCAAAACGGTTTAAATGACAACACATTTTTGTCTCACCTTGAACTTAATTGACTGCCTGAAAGCTGGCTTTTTAAAGTGCTGACAGGATGACTTCTCTTGTTGTTGGGGAAACAATTGCTATTGACAGAGCCTGTTCTGTGTTGTTTTCAGACTGCCGTCACACCTGCATGCATCTGTATAGCCCATGCATCTAGTGTGGTGTCTCCATAAGGCTGTGCGTTATGGACAGTTCATGTGACACATATGGCTCCTAATGGGCTTAATGCCTGTATGCATTAGTATGTATTGCGTTTATGCAGGGGGGAGAAGTGGCAAATGTGCTCCTTGCTATTCAAGCACAAATGAAAATACATGGGTCGTTATTTAGTCCCATTTCTTTCAGCTTTGCTTTGGAGATGGGGAGGTTTCAACAGTTTCTCCCCGTTTCAGCCTTTTACTTAAAAGAGGCTGTTGTTAACAAGGAGCCTGACGACAAGTAGGTTGGTGACCCAGGTGTCCACCAGCATCTGTCAGTCACGGCAGCTCCAGGACTGGGTAGCAGTTAGGCTGTCACTGGTAGAGACCAGCTACCCCCCCTATCTGCGCCATCCGCTCGTGCATTGGGTCTTGCCTGTGATGCTGAGCCGCCACAGCACAACGGTGGCAACTGTGGGATTTCTTAGAGGGGAGCCACAAGAGTGTAATCAGTCATTATGTCAGAAGCGAGCCCCGTGAGCCCAGCTCCAGCTCATTCAGCCAAATGATAAGCAGCCGGTAACGGCGCAGGCGTGCAGGCAGGAACGGAGCCCACGCGGGTGAGGAGCTAGAAAACGGGGGGGCCGTTTCCTCTCGTCTGCCTATGCAGGGACGTCGTCTTGTTTCGAGGGCCGGATCGAGCTTTTCACGCGGCCTCCCTCCTCCAGTTAACGGTAAACACACCTTGAGGTGCTAACAGGGAACGTAGGCGATCGGTGGAGGAATGTATCGTTACGGTCCGTTGTACTTCTTTAAAGATTTCTTGTCTAATGATTGCAAGCAGAAATATGTTTGAGTTCAAAGCCGTGTTAAATATAAACTCAGGTCAGGCAGCACTACAACGGCAAAGGCTGAACTGGCTGCTATGTTGTATTGCCCGATAGAATGTAGATATATGAGTGTGTTTTTTATGTTTTACTCTTAAATCATTTTCTTTTTTTGGATGCGTATAATAACTTACACTGTGTGCTTCCTGAAAGAAATGTTCTATTGTTTGTTCATATGATTTCACTTTCTATTCTTATAGTTTCTATTTTCTAATGTTTTGTTAACGTCAGACATCGAAAGCTTGTCTCTGTGTTGATGAAGGTTGGTGCACTGTGTAAATACTAGGGACAATGATGGAAACAAGTCCAGCACTTGGTAATTCTATCCCTGACAAAGTCTGATACATGTTGCATTTTATAAAAAAAACAAAAACTGGAATGTTGGCAATAAACCAAACCAAATCTGAGGTTTTTATGACACAGATGTATCTGAATGAGCTTTTGTTTTTTTTTTGTTGCATTTGTGACGATATTCTTGCAATGCTTAATCATTCAAATGCCACCACAGGGCTGCTGACAATGTGATATTGAATAAACCCCCCATAAGTCTCACTCCTTTCCCCTCCACCCTCATGGAGTTTGTCATTCCATAACAAGGGTCACAGACTCTCATTGTCTCGCCATGGCGTTCCTCGGCATGGCAGTATTGACTGGTTCTGCTGGGTGAGCGCTGCCATATCACATCCATACATCATTGGGAAGACAGAATGAGACAGTGGGAGTTGAGATGTCGGATCGTCCTCTCCAGGCAACTGACATCCACTCCCTTCCTGTTCTCCACAGTGATACTCCATCTTCTGACAGAGGCTGCATTGATAGTCGCGGTCCCCCCGCTTCCACGCCGCTTGACATGCTCATGATATAAACGTTCCTGCGGTGGAGTGTGCAGGAATAATTCTGCTTCCAATTAATGTTTTTTTTTTTTTTTTTTTTTTTTTTTAAAGGTTCTCAAGCAGCTCAGAACATACAGTCACAGAGATATAAATAGTATTTGTTCATCGACTGCCTCATTATAATCGGCTCACTACTGTATGCATGCAAATATTGATAGCTAGATTAATCTCATCAAAATGTTAAGCTTTTATAATCTTCTCATGGACCCCTTTTACCCTCTCATACATAATAAATGTAGCTAAAAGTCAGGCTGATATAGCGCAAATAGCTTAACGCAGTAGCATGCTACTTCCACATGGAAAATGACTGCTGCAGCATGAGCTCACTCACGCCATTGTAGGTCCACCCTTTATGGAATTTCTGCCCATAATGATTAATAAGGTAGGTGTCGTTATTGCCTTGGAAGTCATCAGTGGAATGCCGGAGTTAAGCAGTTATCTGTAATCCGGTTTCATTACACCCGAGCCTTCGGTTTCTCTTTCTTAATGCATTGTTCCATCGTTCTCTGTTAATTGTGTGCGCTGTACAGTCTCTACCAATGAGCAGCCCATTATCCATTGGTTTAGACACCAAGATCTGCTTTGTTCCACAATTTCTTATCTGTTCAGTCTCTCCCAAGAAAGTATCGAAAGCGACAAAGAGACATCCCACTTCTTCTGGCGTCTGCAGGCCAAAAGTCCATTTAGCAGGGGTTCTGTTGTCACCTGTGAGCTCTGTGAAAGGTTAGGCTCCTGTAATCTTGTTTATGTTTTAGTAGCAAGCCTCCCTTAGCCAGCGTTGTGTCAGACACAGCTGGAGAGGCCTTTACAATTGCAGCCGAGCAGAAATAATTAGTCCAGCAGCTTGGATGCAGCTATGACACACAGGTAATTTGTTAATTTCTGTCTCTCAGCTGGTGTCATCAGTGCAGGAAGCTGTGGTTTTTCGGAAAGACGGTATAAAAATGTTTTTTGCGCTTTATGTTGCTTTGGTAGAAATTAAGCTGCACGAACAACTTGTATAAAAGAGGGTTTGGTTTGTTTTTCTTGTGCCAACTGCTGCAGCTGCAATTTCATAGTATTTGAGCGTGTCTTTAAGGGGGGGAAATCTAATTGTGATAGGGCAATATTTAAACGCGTCTTCACCACTTTCCCACTTGTTGCGGTACAGTATCTATCACTGCAAACAAAGTGCACGTGAGCTCATCCAGTGAATTGTCACAGAGTGGTTGTCAATAACCCGGCCTTCCATAGATTCAGCATGAGTCCTGCATACCTGGTGCCATAACAGTCCCAAGAGAATCCCTTTTCCCTGAATTTAGCGCGGATGACTTTGAGCAGGCCACCTCCACCTGATGGGGGAAATTTGGATGGGAAAGCCCGTAGAAGCCACTTTTAATTATACTGGCAGTAAAGGATGAAATTGAGCAGGAATGAAGTGCTTTTTGTGCATCGATTTTTCTCTGCATCTGCGGACGCGCTGGCGAGAGGGAGAGACAATTGTAACCTTCTATCGCTGCACTGCAGGCAAACAAGGGGGGGGGCGGGCTCCATGCATGGCCCTTTTTTAAAAAATTTTTTTTTTTCCCCCTGCTTTCTTTTTAATACAATGAGAGCATGTACATCAAACCATCCTTCTCATCTAATTAGTAAATGCCATTGGATTGAAATGGAACCATGGCAGGTCTGGAAAGAGGCCACACAAGCACTTTGCCTTGATAGAGTTGAGATGGTTTTTGTGATCTGTTTTGACATGTGCCCGTCTTTGGCCAACCTCTGGTGTGGATGTTTGTAACATGACGAGGTGTGGCAAGGCTCCTTTTTTTTTTTTTTTCTTTTCTACAGCTTTCCCCTGAGGATTGATCCTATTTCCGGTGTTGTTTCCAGTAATCTAAAGCCTTTTTATTTTGGCAGAATGGCACCGCACCTGGGTACCGGGAGAGTGACTGCCACCTTGATCGCCCCCAGGTCCCCGCATTATTCCTGCCCGACTCGGGTACTCCAGATGACTCTGGACTATGAAGAGATCAGTTACTTTG
This sequence comes from Gadopsis marmoratus, assembly GCA_036023855.1. Classification (NCBI taxonomy): domain Eukaryota; kingdom Metazoa; phylum Chordata; class Actinopteri; order Centrarchiformes; family Percichthyidae; genus Gadopsis; species Gadopsis marmoratus. The sequence continues at coordinate 12,368 of JAVQJF010086076.1, forward strand.
GAAACAGATGACAGCCTGGCTTTTGTTTGCTTGTTTTCAGATGTCCCTTCCTCCTGTTTTCTTGAGAACTTTCCCTGACCGCTTGCTTTGCACAGTCACGCCAGCAGATGCGACAATTCGTCATGCATAAGAAGCCCCACTCCGACAGCCATCTGTCTCCCTGTGTCTGTTACCATGCACTGGCAGTTTGTTTTCCTACCCATTACCCATATACAATTTTAATGGCATGCAAAATATGCTGAACCAATCTCATGACCACCGAACCTCATTCTAAAATCTCCTTCCCGACCTATACGTGACCCAAGTAACAGAAACCAGAAAATAGAAACAGACTGTCACCATATATAGTGTCTGAGGCTTGTTGCCATTTGGTGCCGTTACTTCCAGTGGATAGCTGGAATGAATTATTACGCCCCGTTAAAATGAAAATTGACTCCCTGACCTGATTCACGTTGCCTAAGAAAAATAACATGCCACACCATAACGGGTAAAAAGCAAGGAGGTCAGAGGGAGCGCTCTGACTGGGAACTGATAACCAAATCAGTCGAGCAGCATCGAGCACTGGTAACCACAGCACGCTGCCACTCACCATTACCATCGTTTATGGTTTCTTCACCCTTTTATTTATTTATTTATTTATTTATTTATTTTGAATAGCAGTACGCATCTTTGTTGAGATGGCTAAAGTAACCGTTGGAGGTGGGATTTGGGTGTCCATATCCATATCCATAACTTCTTCTGGTCTGCCAGCGAATGCACATACTGCAGAACATCCAAGCGCATTTTCACATTTTCTGACGAGAACGTGTTAAATTCTTCTCGACCTCAGCCCTTATTTTAATATTAAAGCAGTCCATTGCCACATGGTATCACATCGGCCACTAGCATGGGATAATGCAGTGCAGGCTGTCGGTGATAGAAAGATGCCTATCATCCTTTGCCGAGCTTTTACTCTCCTCAGGGCAACGCGTTTAATATGACTCTACAACTGTGATTCAGTGGGCAGATAGCCTTGGGACTTGTGGGTGCACTGCAGAGACCTCTGGTGTGTAGTATATTGCAAGAATGCAGGTAGGTTCAGGTTATCCTGCCGATGTTGGATATGTTGTGGAGCTGGAGTGGAGGAATTCGTACAGAAAAGGCGTGGAAGGGGTTAGGGTTAGTGAACCACCACCGAGGCCCCTTGCTACACTATCAAGGGCATCAACACAGACTGCATCATTTTTTAGAATTTCCAGATTGTGTCACAAGTTTCAGCAGTTTATTCTGTGACGGCTTGTTGCTTATACCTCGTCCTTCCTTCCGTATTTCCTGAAAGCGTTCTCTCGCAGAGCATCAAATTCATACGACATGTTTTTCCTTCAACTCTCATCGCACCCTATATGTATTCATCCTCGATTCAATTACTTTTTGGTTTCAGCAGAGACTCGTTCTATACTATATTGCTCTCCGATGCGTGTTGCTTCACCACAGATTTATGTCGGAGCTGAAGGATGGCTGTCCAATTTTCTGCATGGATAGCAGTGCTGGTGGCATTGTGTGTGTGTGTGTGTGTGTGTGTGTGTGTTTTTAAAAGCTCTTGTCAGATGAGCGTTAAGGACGTTTGGACCACACAGCCATGCAATTCTTCCAGACACTGGCCATTTCTGTCACATCATGCCATTAGCTTGTGTTTCACAATGATTTGGCATCTGATTTCTTTTGGTCTAGCTGAAACTGTGTGTGTGTGTGCTCCAAAAACTTAAAGAAACACTTTTTAAGCACATTACCCAGTACATACCAGTATAGATATCCAGCATGGTTTTTTTCCCCCATTGAGATCTGATGTGTTTTCAATCTGTTCCTTTAATTTTTTTGAGCAGTATATATATTAGTGTGTGCATTGGACTGGATTTGAAACATAATTCAGTGACTGTGCGCAAGCATGTCTTAGTAGTTAAATTACTCAAATTGCCAGAAATCTTTTTTTTTTTTTCTTTCCCCACCAGTTATTAATCTCAGAGATAATAAAACATTTTGCCACCTGAGTGGTCACTTCGTTCATCCTTGTAAATGGGGTATGAATACCAAATTGGCTATTAGTCAGACCAGTTGCATTTGTTGTTGGAATTTTGTATTTTTGCACAATAGCTGATGGTGGAAATTAGTTTTCGGTGATGTTTAGAAAAGGGCAAATGCATTTTTTTTTGTTTTGTTTTTTTCCTGTCAATGGCTTGTGTTCCTGTGACAGATTTGGCACGTACTGTGGATAAATGGAATGAAAACAGACTGTGCTACATTATAGGGTGTAGTATATAACTCCATAATCACTTATGCTGACAAGACAAGTGTTTCCACTCTTGGCCTATATAATGTCACTTCTATTCTCAGCTATTAAGACCCATAGTTCCACAATGAACCCAAATTTAAAAGTTATCTCAGCAGAATCTGTCTACAGTAGAAACCTAAATCCGTCCCGTACCAGTAGACGGCTACCCAGCATGGGGTCACACGGCCCATTACTGTGTTGATGCAGTTATAGCTATCTTTCTTTGTAGTCACAGTGAAAGGTAAACGTGCCCCCAGATGTCCACCCCCTCCTCACAGGGGTCCTGCGATATCTCGGTTGTCTCCTTCCAGGCCTGAATGGGCACATTGTGCTGCTGCCCGCTGCTGCTCTGCAGGCCACTAGGTCCTCCACACACACCTGTCAAGCCATGTCCTTGGCGCCTTGGGTGCTGAGACACTCCAGAGCCCCCCTGCTGCACACATGGTTATTGAACCTTTGCACACCCATACACACACACACACCTAAGAGCAGCCCTAGATGAACAAATAAACACATTGCGGTTATGCAGACCTATGAAAAGACACAGACGTGAGTGCACAGAGACTTACACAACTGACTTTCACAAACACGTAGCATGCATGCATGCTCTTTCACACACTCACTCAAAGACTTAACTTGATTGGAAACACACTTCACTCCCCGCGCCTATGCGAAGGTTATGTTCAGTGTGGAGGTCGGCTTCAGAATCCAGAAAGGGTCAAGTTCCATATTTGTCAGGGTGGGGAGGGCAAGGGCACGGAAGGTCGGTTGGGGTGCACGCACACTTACATATGGAAACAGGATTCAGAAGTAAACTACCTGTAACTCGATCCGCTCCTTCAATCAGTTGCAGGTTTTCTGTTTTATGAGCTGAGAGGGGGACTACTGGGGGTGCACAGTGTCCTTTCTTTCCGTTACAGAAAAGAAAACCAATCGGCACAATTAGTTGATTAATCAGTCAGTCGATTGACAGAAAATGAATGGCAACAATTTTAAGCACTGATTAATTGCTGATCGTGTGAAAATTGTGTGGTTGGAGCTTCTTAAATGTGAATATTTGCTGTTTTTTTAGTCTTTTGGGTTTTGGACCACTGGTCAGACAAAACAAAACATTTGATGTCATCTTGGGCTCTGGGAAATTATTATGGACATTGTTCATTATTTGATTACATTTTATACACCAAACCATCGAACCATTATTTTGGAGAAACTAATTGGCACATTAATCGATAATGAAAGTGTTCATTAGTTGCAGCCTTAAATCAGTTTACCTACTGTTATCAAAGGGAAATGGGAAATACTGTATATGTAAGCTGCCTCTTCTCCAATGTGAGAAATTGTAGCTTTTCTCTGTCTTTATGTCCTTATTAACCAAATCCTTTTGAGTTTTTAGCAGTTTTTCAGCTAAAATAAGCATTTTGAAGATAGATGACACCTTGAGCTCTGAGAACTACCAATTGGCATTTGCCCCTATTTTTGAACATCATATAGACTAAACAGCTGCCCGATATTATCAGAAAAAATATTGGATGGATTAATTAAGAATGCATATAAATGAGTTGCAGCCCTGGTTTAGATTAAATCAGTTTGAAAAAGACATTAGTGAGATGACACATTTTGAGAGCACCATATAGCTCATGACCCATTGAAGGTAATCCTCTTTTCATTTTTTATTTCATAAATTTTTTTATGTCTCGCGGCACTCATCTCAAGTAGCCTCTCCATGGCCTTGTGTGGTAACCCTCCACAGAACAAATGTGCCTCTCCGTGTTGCGTTCACATCACAGAAAAATGCTAAATGGCTGATTGTACATGCACAGGGCGTGCACCCTCGAGAAGGACCTATGGTGTCAAGTCCCACTAGTATCACCCATACAATTTTCCCCTCTATTGACTTTTATGTTCTGCTGCGAGGTTGGTCATCGTGGTGGGAATATGTATGTATTCCAAATAAAGACAAGCGTGATTATCATAATGATATTCCCCTGCTAAGGTAAACAGTTCCCTGGCCCCCAGGAGAGGTGGAAATTACCATGCGAATGTATGGCATTTTGACAGCTTAATTTTGGCGATACATGTTATGCATTTCGTGTTGGGCGCCGTAGACCTGAAGCCTTTTTTTTTTTTTTTTAAAGAGTCGTCTCCGAGCCGGGTCTTCTGGTGAGATCACGCGATCTCACCAGATATCTAATTTTGGCTGAAGAAGCAATCTAGGACTCGAGGGCTACAAAAACACGGCATTCACATAAATATTCAAACACATGAGCTTGCATACACCCACAAATAAGAATTTAAAACGCATTTTTCCTGAGGCTGTGTGCGTCTATCAGCTGCATCTGTTGTATGTTTCCACAGACACACATAGTACACACACAAATAGTAACCTAAACACTGCAACGGGTTCATTCTTTTCCAATTAGGGCTAATTAGGGCCCGTGTATAAGGGAGTCTTCGGGGACGGACCGTGATGTTCGGTGCACTGCGTCGCTCATCACCTCTTCTCGTTGGTATGCCAGCACGAAAGCGGCAGGGAGCAGTAGGGGCAAGGGGAAATGCATGAAGACAGTGATAGACGAGACGCAGGGAGGAGAAGCACGAGGAAGCAGAAGCGAGAGAAAGGATCCACAGCGCCGAGGCAAGTGGAATCTGAGAACGAGAGGGGCCAGAATATTAGAGTGAGGCTAAAGAATGAGAAAGCAGACATGTAAGTATACATAATCTTCCTGCAGTTGCCAGCAACCTCAGTCAATTGTTATTAGCTTCCCTGAATTTAATGTGACCCTTGGGGGTAGGGATGCTGCCCATGCATTATAAATGCTGCCCATTGACTTCGGTCGGTAAGCTTTTCCTCCCTTCTGAATGAGCACTCCCTGACTGGCTAGGATTACTTAACTGATTATAGCAGTGCAATGTGATTTTGTTCAATTTTACATTCCATGAACAGGGGGTTTGTTTGTGTTTCACACTTTTCTTAATGCGGCGATGAATTGTTCTCCTTTTTGCCTTCGCCAGTGTGAGTGGGATTTAAACACTTAATACACGGGGACTCTTCCTCGCAGTGTGAGAGGTGCAGCAAGTTACATTTGGTGAAAGTCATGGTATGTTATACTAGAAGTGCAGTCTGCCCGAGGGTGCAAGCTAAATCTTTATGAAGCCTGGTTATTCTTGTCTCCGAGAGCAGCTCATTTGAAAGTCTGTATAATCTATGAAATAGCTGCGAGTAACAGTGCACACTGCATTATTATACGCAGAAGTATGTAGGTTATGCGAGGCTCACCCGACATGTAGAAGATGCCACCGTTTCAGTAAATTTTTTGTTCATTAGCCATATCTCCTTTTGCCTTTGGCCTCAGCACACGCAGGCCGGCTTGTCAGTTACAGTGTCGCAACCACAGGGTCATTTAATTTAGATCCCTGCTCCGCCGATTAGGGCTTTTGTTGTGAGCAGCCGTGACTACTGTAACGCGGGTGTTTGGGTCAGCGATGGGCACAATGGCTTAGTTACTCTCGCTGACTTCCCCACTATTGCCTCTCCCTCTCTTTCTCAGCACATTTTCCACTTGGCTGATAAAATAAGCCACTCTTTGATGAGCTTTCAGCAGGCCACGCCGCTGTGCCTCAGTAAATGCTTTTGCAGGGACACACCGCAGCCTGTCGACTTGGATCAGTCATACAGCGGCTGCGTGCGTCCACTGCGTCCTCATATATTCTTTTGTCTCCTGATAGCTTTTATTTATTTATTTATTTTTTGACACCCAATGATAAGCTGGTGCTAGAGCAGCTAATATATGTATTTCGAGAGTAGCCTAGAACTACAATATGCGACTTTTCGCCTTGAGGTGGGAACAGTACTGTTAGTCCTGTCCTGTTTCTCTTCAGTTGGTCAAATGCACGCGCCTGTACTGCTCATCGTGATGAGTCGTCTACCTTGACAACAGCATGAAGCCCGAGGGTGAGGTAGCGAACATCTGCAAAGCCAACGCAGGCTGTAGAGTTAGCAGCCAGTCCAAAAGAAAGCAAGCGATGTGTAGTGTTGTTGGCATTCCTTTGTTTTAATGTGAAAAGCAGCAACATTAGGTGTTTAATTTGGAAGAAAAAGGTCTACTTTCTCTTTCTCATTGTTATAAGTAGTGGCGGGGGGGGGGACACACTTGATTGTTTTTGTATGCTTTTGATTAGGTGTGTGACTGCGTGTTCAGATTAAACCCACTGTGCTTGCATTCAAGTGTTTTTATGTTTTTACATGATTTATATATGTACAGGAATGAAACGACGTCAACAATGGCCAGCTCGCACGTCAGCGACGAATTCGGTTTGTCATCGTCAACGGAGGAAATAATTGGGACGGAGGTCGACTAATTTATTTGTGCGCTTTGAAGGAAATGCGAGTCAGCTTTTAGATCCTTCCTGCAATGCAGTCTGTTGTAGACCCCTGATAGCTTTCCCTTTCTCACCCCGTTACAATGCTTTCTGTAGGTTCCTTGAAGTGAACATTGCAATAGATGATGAAACTCCGCATACAGTATTTCACGGCAGAAAAGCACTGTTACGCCCAACATTTGCTGTCTGGTGTGGTCTGCTGCACTTGTGACCACCCCTCAACAGCGATGTCCAGCACACTCTGCCACGATGACTCACTTTTGGGGTGTGAAATGAAATTTGGGTTTAAGTTCATGGCAGCAAACGCCGGACACTCGGCCTGCCTTTCATTACTTTGTAATTTAGAAAACACTCCTTTCACCACGGGAACTGGAAAACAGTACAGTGGATAATAATGCGACGAAGGAACGGGCCAAAGGCTCCCTCCCTGGGAACATTTTGCGTGTGTTATAATGCCATAAATTTGCTGCATACAGTTCCTCCTTTTTGGGTCCATGCATTTCTGCAGTGGCGAATCGCTCACAGACATCGAGTGATCCTGGCTGGCTTACTTGGCAGTCCAACAAAACTCTTTCACATCACTTTGTGCTCTCAGAAACACACTGACTGCTAGCATTTCCTTAGCAGTCAGTGAATTGACAAATTATGTAAAACCAAAATCCCTCTGTTTTTGTGTCAGAATGGCAGGACTTTTATTTAACATGAAAACATGAAAAATACATAAACAAATTAGGTGATCACCTCGCCTCAAATTCAGTAAGGTAGCTAGCCGGGTAGCCTGGCAGTTTCTACGTGTAACATTAACTGACAGCTAGCTGCTGAACAGAGGTGTTAGAATCTTTTACTGAACCTCCTTTTAAGCATTTTTTTTCTTTTATTTAAGCTTTCACTCTTAAAAGCGCTGAATTGAAACAGGATTTACAGCAGTGAGTCAGCGAAGGTAACGTTAGCCTACATTAACGCTAGCTTGAGCAGCTACGGTACAGAGCCACAGCACAACGATAGCATTAGTAGCTGAAACATCGTCAGAGCTGACTTAAGAGCAGTTTGTCATTATTAATATAACTAGCCAACTATACAGCTGCAGCTGTGAATATAATGCCACGTTTGAGAGTTCTGATTATATTTGAATAGTTTGGTGTAATGCCAAGAACTCCCAACTTGTCTAATCTTAATAAATGTGAGCTAAATTGGGAAAAACTAGACTTTTCTTAGTGGCCGCGCAAATTTATGATATATGTTTTTCATTTCTACTTTATCAGACTTTATTCATGTACAAACAAGACAAGTGTGTGATTATTATTACTTGGCACATCTTGTTTGACACAAGTACAGGCTTCTAGTTGCATTTATAGAAAGTCATGCAATATTTTTCTCAAATTGTTGAGCCGTAATGCCAGGTATGTGGCGTTGCAGTGTAAATTGAACACTGTCCTGAGTAACTCTTCAGGTATGCTTTCATTAATGAGCAACCCGGTATGAATAAGGACTTATCTCACACGGTGTTACATTGGGTCATCCGTGCACAGTTCTTCAATAGAGTTGCATATCTGTGGAACGAACATCCTGATAGTAATGGTGCGAGATTGCCTTGAGTGCCTGGTGTACATTTCTCTGGCTTTGAAGATATTTTTGAAGCTTCAATTCCAAAGCTACTGCCCGGTACTTTAGCTCGGATGATTATAAGAGAGCAGGTATGAATTGGGCCCTGGCAGTGTCTCTGCCCAGTGAGGATGATCAGGGAGAGGAGCAGTGAATATTGGTTATATAAGACGGTAATTTGTCAAATTAAAGATTTGTACAATTTCTGCAATTACTATAAATTAAGTCGGGATGAAAAAGGATCCAGTGTAAGATGATGGTGAAAGCCAACTACGGACCATTAAGCTGTCTGGAATATCATTTTTACTTTCTGCTGCCTGTGAAATTTGCCTCTCCTTTTCTGTTTGTGCTTAGGATTGCTGCAATATGGTGTGATTGTGTTCCTTTCCAAACACTTCCAGGCCTGCTAAATGACTGGCAGATGCTCTGTTGACCAAACTAGCTTCGACGGTTCAGCTGAATTGACCTATGGCATCTGCTTTCTCCGCCAAAGTCTCAAATTTGATCAAACATAATGAACAGCAGATTTGATGCAGCACGTCCCCAGCACTTGTTCGCGAGCCAAGATCAGTCGGCCATTGTGCCCAGATGATATTTGGAAGTTTGGCAACATAATTGAGATTTTTTTTTTTTTGTCTTTTCTAGCATTCACAAATTGGAACCAATTTACTCAGCATGTTTTTGATCACACATGCACTATATCAAACCTGATGGCATTTTTTTCCCTCAACTTTCTTTCTGTGCTTTCTTTATGACTTATTATGGACATAGGAGGTACTTTTTAAAGCATGTGCAAGTGCTATTAAAATATATGTTGACATGTGACGGACAACCCAAATGTGTTAAAGTAAAAACAATAATTTTTTATGTTGTCTAATCCAATATCTACCTAATTTGCATAGTAAACACGGTACTACTGATTAGTCCTTTTTTCATTTTGGCTTATTATTCAAGACCTTAACCTGCTATAGACATCTCAATTACAAAAGCTTTGGTACTCATCACTTTTATGACTGCAGGTGAGATTTAATTAGAATTCAAGTAAAGATAGTTGGAATCACAATCAATCCCAACTCATAAGGGCGTACGGTTGACATGTTTTTCATCACCGAGGGTGAAGACGAAGAGACGCGCTTTTCAATTTCACCGAATACAGCTTGAATTTACGCCCGTGAAACCACTCATGTCGCTCATTACTTCGGCCGTGATTGATCTTAACCACTTCACCTGTGCACGCTGGCATTGGCCCAGCAAAAGGTCTGCGTTGAATGTGATGGATGAAAAATGGAATGAGTAGAGTGACGCCAAGGCTAAAAGAGAGAAACATGCAAAAGATGGATTGAGACACAGGCTAAGAGGCAGAGCTGGAGAGCACAGTGTGTGTACAGGGGGGGCGGGGAACTGAGATGGCTCAAAAGGTGACCGGGGGAGGCAGTCATCAAAATGCTAATGCTGTATGGGATATTTACTGCAGAGTGTTAATGCAGTTTAAAACAGGCTCTTTGTCCTGCAGCCCATCACCAAGCCCCTGTTGGGCCCTAATAAATCAGCCATTAAAAGCTGATGTGACCTGAATAGCACTCCATATAGCGGCAATCGGGCTCTATCATCAGTGTGGGAACCAGACAACAGCTGAAAAATTTATGAAGATGCCACTTAATAATGCTCGACCCAGAAGAGACTGAAATATAGAGTTTGCGGGATGCGACTACGACAAACGAACACATTGAAAAGTAATTATTTTCTGTAGGTCTCTGTGTCCCGGCCGTGCGCTGGCTTGTTAACTGTGACTTAAAGTCATAATGGCAGACACTAAAAGTTCCTCCTGCTGGACTTTTTTAATCGTGTCCCCTGTCACCTATTTTTAAGCGTTGCCATGCTTTACTGACTGAGCATGGCACTGACGCAACATCATCCCGTCTTCTCTCTCCTGACCTGCTTCCGCTCTCTGTTCCCTCACAGGGGCCGAACATGGCTTTATTTTCCGGGATGTGATACGCAGGATTTGCGAGGAGAACGCTCAAGAATCCCGTTCCCGTCTCACGCCAAGGTACTGTACAACTGCCATCGCCGTTTCTGACGGCATCAGACCTGACAGACTGAGCTGAACATATCTCATTACATGTCACGAGTACGGCAATAGATCCCAGATGAAGTGTGCGCACACACACACACACACACACACACACACACACACACACAGCACAGTAATGAAGAGCATTCATGTGGGCCAATTGGGCTTGTTCTATTGTGTGCAGTAGGATGTTTATGAAAATGATTCATGATAGGTACTCATCTTCTTATGCAAATCTGTGGGACATCACTGGTAAGCCTTTCATTTCTGCCGCCAGCGACAAGGAGGGCTTTTTTTGGTCGGTAACCATACGCGTCTACTGAGCGTGTTTGGATTTCATTCCCTGATGCAAATTATGTTTTCGGTGTAATCATGCAAAAGCGCAGCTGGTTTCCATTTCTCCACGCCTCTAGTCTCTTGCTCCTTGTCTGCCCCCCCCCCCAACGCACCCCTTAACCACCAAACCCTTCACGCACCGAGCTCTTTCTCCTCTCCCTGTCTGTTTGACGTTGTTGTCTTCTACAGCCCTGTGTTTGCTCTCTGCTCCTCGTACTTATCTTCTGTCCTCGCTCACTTGTCATGCCAGCTACAGCCCCCTCCCTCCTCATCCCGTCGATACGCACGCACACACGCATTTCCCTCCACCGCCACCCACCATCGCCACCAACCCTCTCCATACTTAATGGAGCCACTAGCCTCGGCGCCTCCTGTGGCGAGCCTGGATTGAATTCAATTAGGGAGATTGTTTGCCCTCCAGAGTTTACCGGTGGGCTCCGGCGATGATGGGCTTGCTTGCCGACATGCCCCCCCCCCCCCACCCCCTCACTCTCCCTCACTCACACACACCTACATACCCCGCTACATCAATCTAACCCGTTTCCCCTTCACCCATCTCGATGCAGCCACTCCTTTCCTCTTTCACGAACAACTTCCTTCAGGCCGTTCTGGGTTTTTTATTTTTTATTTTTTGTGCAGACATTGCTTACTTTGATTTTCTCGCCCCTGTCGATGATTTCATGTTCTTTTACGACGTCGTATTCAACAAGATCAAGTCATAACAACTCGCTCTGTGGGAGAACGTGTCATATCGCCTTTTTGATAAGGCCTCAGGGGCTCATATTCTCCATATGACTGTTTCACGAGAGTTGATGGGAGATTTCAGAGGAGAATAATTGGGAACCGCATCGGAGCTCAATCCCACAGCAACACAGTCCAGGATAATCCCATTTTTAGAACTAGTTTGCCCAGTTCGCCAGCACATTCGACACAAAATAAAGGACCGCAAATGTTGCTGACACAGGAGGAATTGGTCACATTAGTTGCAAGGTGAAAACAGAATTGTGCTGTCATTTGAATAGCATTGAGAGCAGCGGGCGGTAGCTATGCCTGCCGCTGGCTCGTGTTTTTTAGATATGAAGCGTAAATCTGGTACTGACATAATGGCCCCGCTCCCTGTTCGGTGTAGAAACACATTTCAACCACTTGTCCTACGACCCGCTGCGTTCCTCCAGATGTCACGCTGTGTGACCGTGTACTGGCGCTTCTCAGAAATCAGATACTGTATTAGTGCTGAAAGATGTCAAATGAATTAAAAGCTGGGGATCGCTGTGATGATAAATATCCTAATGCACCCCGACGTGGAATTACAACCTTCATTTGATGCACCTTCTTCTGCCTAATTTGTGCTCACTTCGGATTACGTCTAATCTACTTCAGGGACAAGGCAAAGCTCCTGCTTGATTTACAGTCAGAATATTTTGGAATGACTTTACATTTTTTTGGAATTAAGACATGAAGGACATTATTCAGGCAAGATCTTTCATTTAGAGTATTTAGAATTCTGTTCAACTACAGCACTTCCTCAGCCTTGGTAGAGAGTATGAAACTCTGCACCCTCCTGTGATGCTTTGCATATCCAACGTGGTTGCCCATAGCATCAGCCATTCAAGTTAGTTTGACCATAATGGCCTGTGATGACATAAGCGCTGCCAGGTTTTGGTTCTGTTATCTTAAAGCCGTGTGATTTGTTTTCATAGTGTGATCCTTCCCGGACTTCTTGAAACGATGCAAAACAGGTCGTTTGAATGGGAGGGGAGTGAAATCCTTTTGACCGATGTCGGCAGTGTTCTTGGATTTGAATCCTGTCCAGAGGTAGTTGACTTTGCACGTCTTTGTTGTTGTTGTGTCCTGTTACTTGGGCGACTCCAGTCGGCACCAAAGCAGCCTGGCTCGGTGATACCGGGCAGAGATTCGAAACCTTCTAAATGACCAAATCATTTCAAAGGCACACATTGCTTGGTGTGGTGCATGGCCGATAATGACACATTAGTTGACCCTCCGTGCAAATTGCTGTTGCCTTGACGACAGCAACCTGCTGGAAATAGATTTGCGCCGACGTGTTGGTGGTCATTTCGTCCCAACAGGCGGAGAGTACATGTGTGTACACTCCTGCAGCTGCATGAAAATGTCACTCGGTCAGCTCATCTTCAATCCTACGCACACAAACTGGGGTTGAGGGATGAAAGTCATGCAGAATAGAATGCGTTTATGTGCCAAATGATCTCAGTATTGTTGATTTTATCTAAACAAATTTACTTTCATTCATTAATGTGTTCATAGAATTATTTAGGCCATGTGTGTATGGCTGCCTCGCTCGGCCCACGATGAAATTTCCTTTTTGTTTGAGCTACTGTTTTGGTCTGAACTTAAGGCAGCTATAACTTTAATTATTCAGCATTGAGTTCTTTAGGAGATGTACTGTTTTTATCTGTGTGTGTGTGTGTTTGTGTGTGTGGTGGTCAGCTGGCATGTGTGTACTTACCGTGAATGTGCATGTACTTCTGCTTAATTTGGAGTTAGCTCAGACACTGTGCATGGCCCTGCACCGCTCCATTGAACTGCATTATCGTGATTAAAAGCATGATTTCTTTTTTGTTAAACTGTGTTTTGTGCATGCAGCCATATTATGTAAATCCTGCGAATTGTGTTTCCCACAAAGGACTATTAATGTACCTAAGAGGGTTTTTTACACATTCACACAACTGCAAACATCAAGAGAGAGTTAAATAGAGTTAAAAGAGAACTGTTCTATTATGTGCCCGTTCTGTACGAAGCTGCAGCCAGTTAGCTTAGCATAGTGACTGGAAACGGGGGGAAACGGTTAGCCTGGCTCTGTCCAAATATAACCAAATCTTCCTGCCAGCACTGCTAAAGTTATACACACGTTATATTTAGTTTGTTTAGTGCATACACAAGACGAAGGCTAAAACCAACAATTTGTGGATTTTATGGGATGTTACTCTGCCGGTTGCCTGGCAAACTCACAGACAAGACCCCAAGAAGCCACTGCACCCTGCCAAGAAACATATATCCAGCACCTATTTACACTTGAACTATCATTATAAACACATTAATTCATTAGTTTTAGAGGTGTTGATTGTGTTAGCTTTGGACAGAGCTGTGCTAAACTAACCTGAATGTAGTCATAGCTTCATATTTAACAGGCAGGTATGAGCGCGGTGGACCTCCTCATCTAAACATCTCGAACTATTCCTTTGACATCGGGTCTAGTGGAGTGATTTTCTGGAAAAATACACTTTTGTAACAACTTGTAGTTTTTCTCTCTCTCACACACACAAACCTACATTGTTATTGCCTGTCACAGCCCACCTCCTCAGTCCCAGAGGGCTGTGCAGGTGAACGTTTCACTTGTCTTGATTGGTGGAGGTAAGAGTCCCTTCGACAATGCCTGTCCCCCCCCCCCAAGTCTGACAGAGAGAATGGTAAATTTGGATGGAGCTATTTCGGTCTGAGAAGGGGTTACTGGGATGTTGGCACAAGCGTCTTGTCATGTGCCCGGCTGCTCTCCTGATACCTGCCCTGACAGTTTGGTGTCTTAATAAAACAACACCCTTGACAGCGAACTCACACAGCAGCTCAGTGGTCTCTATCCATCATCTTCTGCCAACTCTTCCTCTCCTCCGCTTCCCACCGTGTCTTTCTATTGCCCCCCCCCCCCACTCCCGTGACCATTTATGCTAATGTAAGAAAACAGGACGATCTGTTGATGACTGTTAAATTCAAGCGCTGCTCGCACCTCCGGGCCTGCGCTGATATCATCTGACATGACAGAAGAATCCAAAGCAGCAATGGCCCTAATTTGAAAGACGCTGATGTTATTTGAGCTCCAAGGCATTGGGTTAGAGATATGGTAAGTGGATACTGAAGTCAGTCTTTGCAGTCGCATGCTGATTTTGGTGGACGCTGTTCAGACGCATCTAGTCCGGAGAGATGTCCACTAACTTTGAGAGTTTTTCCTCTCTGGTTTTTGAGTCTCCCCCGTGAACCTGGGCTGCACCCTGTCCAAAGCTTCAGCTCCAGCAAGGTGCGCAGCTCTAATCAGCTCTGTTTGATGTGCAGAGGCAGCAGGCTTTGCGGAGGAGCCAAGATCTCTTAGGACATTAAGGGGAGAGGAGAGGGAGGAGAGGCCAAGATTACTGCTGGTCTTTTTATAGAGGATCACTGCATCGTGTCCTTTTTAGCTCACTCATTAGTTCTCACTTCCCCCTGGAGGGCGATTCTCTCTTTCCGTCTCTCACCAAGACCGATGCCACTTCCCTCGCTTTGGCAAGGAACCCGTCTGGCAATCGGTTAGCCAAATATGATTCCCAAGCCTTTCTGTTATTATCAAGTCACAGTCGGAAGGCGCTTGTGTGGCCAGAGCTACTCCCGTTCTGGCAGGTGCGGACAAATGTCGGACCCTGGAAAGGAAAATGGAGACAGATGAATAATGATTACAGGCGCTTTCTTTTGTTGGCAGTGGAGGATGTGGAGCCCATGACATGCCTTTCCTTCATTTTCTTCCCCCAATCCCCTCCATTTCCCTCCCTCCCTTTGGCTAGTACCTGTGAAATCAGACATCCCTCTGTGCCCGTCGAAAAATAACCAACACTCTGCAACTGGCTGTCAGGGGAGTTCACCGCCTTACAACCGCCGTGCACGCTGAGCTAATCAGAAGTTGTCAAATGTGAAGTGTCCTCTGCCACGAGTGAGAGTGGGCTCTGTGTTTGCCCGTCCAACGTCAGCGCTTTGGCTACAGTGCAGGTGTGCTAATGGCCTCTTTATCAACATTGATCATTAAATAATGTCCTGCGACGGCACATTTGGCAGCAAAATTGTTGTTTAGCAGAGGAAAATGGAGACACAGACGAATAATAGGAGCTTGTTGTCACTGCCAGCCTACGAGCCAAGCCAGTTGCGTGATGGAGCGCATTCATACACTTTCATGACCGCTTGTGATTATACATCATTTTCAAGTACACGCGAACCGCTCTTCCTTTTCATACCTTCCCAAGTGGTTTATGAAAGTTTAATTTATGTATTTGTTACCCGCGTGCATGGCCGGCTCCTTAGCCCCTCCTGTGGAGGAAGCGCCTGTCTTGTAAAGGCACAACCAGCAGAAATTATTGATTTGCATCTGTTTATCTGGGCTGAAGCAGAGCACCTCCCTGCTGTCAGCCCGGCGAGGATCCCAAAGGTGCCATCACACCCGTCTGTCCTCTTTTACGGTGGCTCTAAACCACGGACAGGGGCTGCAATCTGTTTCTGCCCTCCCTTGAATTTTATTTACAGCCCCAGCTTGGCAATAAAGCCCCAAATTTATGACTTACTTTTTAATTAGAAATAATGTCTTGTAGAGTTTAAGTGATGGATGGTTTAATCAATACATAGACTGCGGCTGGCCCTATGATGAACGTCGCTATCGACAGCGCACAGAGTAGCCTATCTTAACACTTTGCCGTTCAAAGGAAAATGTAGTGTTTTGTTTGGTGATGGAAACTGTACACTGTCCCTTTCTATGCCGCTCTTCATTCTTTCTCTTTCCACTTTACTGTCTATTGCTACTCTGTCAACACTTTCTCTCAACAGGCAATGTTTTCTCCAGAATGAATCAACCTCCCCTGTCACGCTGTATTTAGGCAATTTGTTTTACCTCAGTGAAACCACATTGTGTTGTGTGCCACATTTGCTCAGGTTTAAATAAAATAAGTGTTGAAGGTGGGTCCTCGTGAATGGAATCTGACAAGCTGTGAGGAATGCAATTCTCGAGCGGGTAGAGATATTTTTTTTTTTTTTTTTTTTTTTAATGGGTAAAGCAATTTTTTTTTTTCTGAGGTTCAGAGGAAAGAGAGGAGAAAGGATTTTCAAGTAGAATAATTAAATAGGAATCAAGTCAATGGGATTTGTTTCCTGGCGCTGTGGATGATTGCATAATATACACAGTGGATGGAATTATGGTACTTGACAACTGAAGTTCAATTTTGTCACTTGCGGCTTATTGTGAAGTGCTAGGGCTGTGCCGAGCTCAGCGTGGCGCTTCATTTACCAGACAATTCCAAACACCGATCAGACATGGGAACAGTGTTTCTGTGCTCTCTCACCACGTGGAAAAAAATTTTTTATTTCTTGTCACAGACTAATTTCAGCGCAGATGTCAAGGTTGTGCTGGCCAGACTTTATGCCTGAAATGAGCTATAGGACTACAAATATCGTTAGTCTGTCTTCGATTAGTTGATCGATCACTTAGTCTATAAAACGTCTGAAAATGGTAAAACGTGCCTACAAATTTGTTTGCCCTCCAATATAGCTTTTTTTTTTTAGTCTGGCCCACAGTCCAAAACACAATTTACTTTGCAACTATGTAACAAAGACAAAAGCTGCAACCAGGAAATGTGGTGGCTTTTCTAGGTAGCTGACTATTAATCGATAACCAAAATGATTGCAGAATGATTTTCTGTGAATCGACTAACTGGTTAATAAACTACATGTTTCAGCTGTAATTTTACACGTTTCTGCCATGATATTTAAACCTTTAAAGGCCCCTGTCGTATTTGAAAAATGCGGGACTTTGCCTTTAAGCCTTTACACAGGCTCAAGTCAAAGTTAATAAAGTTAATATTTAGAAACAAAGACAAGGTGAACCACATTTAGGCCATAGAATGTGTGTCCTTCCTTCACAGTTGCAACGTGATGCTTGCTGCTGCTGCCATCCGGACCACCTACCTCAAAGGGAACGCTAATAGACGGTATAATCCACACGCGCACACAAACACACACCAACATAATATCACCTGTCCTCTTAAGTCCGACCACAATGCCTTTCTTTCTCATTGATTAGTGTTGCGTTCAGTGCCCAGGGCAGGCAGAGGCCTTAATAATGACTTTATGCTTCGCTTTCATGGTCTCTGGGATAGAATAATCAGGAATGACATGGATCCCGTGCTATGTGGCTTGACTTGTCCCTCTGGTCAATGGTTAACTGTTCTGTGGCAATTCAAAGCATCCGGGCTCTGTTGCGACTGACCGCTTTCCTGTAGATCTTGACCTGGGTACGTTTTCGCCCCCCCCCCCCCCACTCCTCAGCCTCTCTTCCACTCATTTCTTCATTCTACTGGCATGTCAGAGCTTATCTGCCTCCTTTGTGTAACATAAGCTTGTAGATAAGCAGTACATTGGGCTGGGTTACTCATGTCTGTCTTGTTCATGCATCCGAATCCTCTAATTCCCCCCGGAAACCTATTTCCCAAACTGCAGGTGGCCTGTGTTGTAACAAGGAGGGCACGCCTGAGCTCTCCCAAGCAAACATAGACATTTAGTCACCGCTGCCGCTTTTGTATTCCCTACTAGTGCCGGTAATGCCCCAATATGTATGTGCGCTGCGAGTGTACACATGACTAATCTCGGAGGCAGCGTAAAAACATGCCACTGATGGGTACGCGGCTTTAGCCGAGATTAGCCATGAAGTCGGGAATTATTCATTTGTTGTATTTGCCCCCAGTCTTTTATTCCTGGTTGACAGAGAGGTGGCACATACAAAATAAACAGAATCCTATCGGGATCTTTAACAGTGGTTACCCATAAGCCCCAAAGTCCACAGGTGTTTCTAGTTGTGCTGTGTCTTGAACGCATTGCCTCCAGCGGGATTCAGGTTGTCCTTCTCAAAGTATGACCCAGTTCTCGCAATTCCACGAAACATGGTACAGTAACTACGTTCGAGGAGGGTTTACTGGGAATGGGCGTTTACAAAGCCGAGTAAGAGTAATGCCCCGAGACTCCCAACTGTTCCTGTTCGGCGGTCAGGGTCACTGCCGACCATGATGTCTGTTCTGGGCAGTTAATTAGGAATTAAAACATGGCATGACCCTCAGGATGTTCTCCATGGTTAGAATAATGAACACCTGGAAATGGCAAGGAGCAAGAGGGGGGGTAATTTGGGTTGTGCACAAGTCATTCCATTAAGTCTTCTGAACTTCTGTGGCCTTTTATATTTACAGACCAGAATATTTTCTTTCACCATTTCTTCCGAGTCTTTCTACATGAAAGGTTTGTTATTATTTTTAATTAATTTTGAATGATTTATGGGCATGTGGTAGCGTTCCTAGCTGGATAAATTGGTTTTGTGTTTGTCATGTGATCTATGGTATACTGCAGTTAGAGAGATACACAGATTAGAATTAAATCAATCCTACCCGGTGCCAAACCAGTTCAACTCTCTCCACTCTTTACATTAATTCCATTACTGTATTTTGATCATGTCATTCTTTCAGGTTCACCTGATTCGTTAGCACCATCTCTTAATCTTGTTTTGCAATTCATAAAGTAGCCTATTGAAAGAAATACACAGTTATTCAGTATATTGTTGGCTGTAGACCATGAAAAGCACTGCCTTGATGGGCACATTTCATTGTGCCACACAGTTATTTCAAATATCTATCCATCAGACAGAAAAGTCAAGGTAGGAATACAATTTGAGAGAAGTATGACTGGAGATAATGCACGCAAAGGAAAAGAAAATATATTTTTCACAGGAATACACCCTGTTTATGATGTTTGGGGGGTTTTGAGCGTAGCCTAGCTGTAAATTCCTAGTGAAATTTGTGCTGCTTGTCTATATCTAGTATTCCATTTGTATCGTCAAAACAAATACTGCCTCGGTGCCGTTTGTGTATCTAGAGATGAATGCAGCGCAGGTGGAGCGTGGGTTCCACAGCTAAAAATTCAGACCCTAAAAATTACATATACATGCTCTATTTAAAAAAACAAACAAACAAACAAAAAAAGAAATCCAATTTAACCTATAATTCTCATATTGCTTTTTTGGTGCAGCTGGTGTGTTCATGCGGGGCGACAGCGATTTTAACATTCTCCCTGTGTATGAGGCCGGGTTTCGCTCCCGTCTGCCATATCATAATCATTTGGCCCGATGCCTTGATTCGAATTGGTGAACTGTTACACCCTGAGTAGGTAGAGTATGATACATCTGCTCACAGGCCACATTATTTTATCAACTGCATTTGCAGGTCACAGTGCTGTGCAGAGGGGGGGTGTTCCCCCCCCCCTTCTGTCTGTGCTGGCAGTGAGTACGCCCCAGTACACACAGTCCCTAGATGCAGTCTGGCAGGCCTAGTGAATCATCTTCCCGTCACAGGTGGGGGAAATACAACAGCGGGATTGGCAGTCCAAAGGTGGCGTCTGGCCCACTGTTGAGTGAGGTGTTTGGCTTGCTTCCGCTGTAAATGTGGATATGTCATATTTTTCTCATGCAGGAGAAGGAAAGTTTTTATTTTTCTAAAACCCAGAAACAATAAACCTAAAGTGATGCGGTAGATTTTAAAGACGCAATGTTTTAAAGATTATACTCCAATTTCCAAATGTATGCAGCATAGGTCTGCCCGTCTGCATATGTGTTGGTGTGAATCTTAGCCCCGCTTGTTTGTTTCTGTGTTTTGCACTTCCATTTCTGTCGGCGTGGGTGTGCGTCTCTCGCACTCTTCGCGTGTGTTGGAGAGGCTGTTTCATCCGAGCTCTTGTAGGAAGGTGGTTGTGACCGCTGATCAAAGGCAGAATCCTCAGGGCCAACAATGGCCCAGCGCGAGCGCCAGATGTTTCTCGTCTCTGTTAGGGCCTCAGTTGAAGCTGTCCTTATTTAACCAGCTCCGGCTAATGGCTCTCGCTGGTGTCGAATACACCGGATCACTTTTCTTCTCTTTTGTGTGCGCAACAGGGACAGAGTGCGAAACGCCAGGGATATCTTGTTCCTCTGTGAATTTCTGGCCAGGAAAAAAAAAAAATAATCCCATCTCACAGTAATTGGGTGTGAATGAAACACTTGCGCTTGGCTATTGTCTACAGTACAGTCTTGCATTCAGGCCAGTGGTTAAAACAAGCCAATAGAGAAGGCAGAAAATGGTAGAGGAAAAACTGGGTGGGGGGGGGGGATTGTAGGAAATGTAGTTTAAAGTGAAAGGGAAGAAAAGACACTGCTAGAAAAAGAACAGTGTGTAGCTTTCAGAAAATGATGGAAGCAAATAACACATTAACTGCAAAGGAAGGAAGGAAGGTACAGCAAAGCAAAAGAAATTGCTTGCAGTATGTGAGAATAAAGACAATTTGCAAACTAGGGACTGGAATACAAAGTGGACAAGCACATGGTTTAACAGAAACCGCCAGCTTAGAACCAGGTTCTTAATATAGCATGCAGGAGATTGATTGAGAGATTTGGTGGGCCTAATTGTGCTGTACCATCTGCCCAAGTTACAGAACCTGCCAGGCATGTGACAGTTTCTCACTGACGAGCAGATGTGTGCAGCAGTGTGTACACGTGTGTGTGTGTGTGTGTGTGTGTATTTAGGTACATCAATCTCTCTTTTCTCTATGATCAGATTTTTAAGAAATAGTTTATTTATTTTTTTTTTTGGGAATTAAGATACGAATTCCTGCCTTGAATGACAGAGAAGCGACAAATGGCACATTTACATCACTAAATCATTGCGTGGCCATTTCTTGTGCACTTTATTGTTTGCAGCAGTCACCACTGACGTCGGAGGGGCCGTTGTTGCCGTTAGCATCGCTATTGATATAACGGTATGACAAATGTCATACGCGCAAGAATGAATGTCCAAAAATCAATCAAGCCTTTCCCATCCTGACTTCTACAGTGAAACAGATTGCCTGTGGAATTAAACAAAGGGAGCTGACTAAATGCTCTATACAAAACGCGCATACTAATTGGTACAGTAAATTAATTTGGCATTCAGTGAGATGGCAGACGAGGGAATGTTTTCGAACCAAAAGTGCAGTCTTTATCCGTATTGACAAAGCACCTACCGAAAAAACCCATGGGATATTCCTTATTCGTTAAATCAATTAGTCCACTGAGATTTGCCACTTTAAACGAATAGGTTGACATTTGGGGAAACGCGCTCATTCACCTTCTTCCTGAGAGTCGGATGAGCAGAATACCACTCTCATGTCTGTGCGCTCAATACGTGCCTTCCACCTGCAGTCGGGTAGCTTGTGTCGCACAAACTCTATAAACAGCGTTGCCCTGTTAGGTTTTGTGCCGAACAAACCGATACCTGATTAAACGGAACGAGATGCGTGTTAGTTGGTGAGCGTTAGAGGTGCTGGTAGGCAGATCTTGTGACCTTTTCCACAGAGCCACAGACGTTTCCCCATTTCCCGTCTTCGTGCTGAGGTAACGGGCTGCTCGCTCTAGTCTCATATTTACCGTACGGGTACGAGCTTCTAGGCGAGAAAGTGGATAATATGTTTTGAATAAAGTTGTTTTTTCTTTTTTCTACATGGGGTAGACATCTGACCCCAAATATATGCCAAACCCGAACATTCCGAAACGGAAAAAGCAGCTTGTTATACTGAAATATCCAAATCCAATCTCTACAACCAGACATTAGAGTGTATACAACGGAGAAAAGGGAGCCGTTTCAGTAACGAAGCTACAGGATACTGCTCTCTACTTACAGATACAAAAAAGTGATGGGATTCACCAGAAACGGGACACTTTTTGTCTTGCCAAAGGGGGAACACCGGATTAGCAAATAAGGTAACAGCATTTGCATTTCAAATCATGGACAACTATCCTTCTGCTGCTCTGTCCATGCCAGGGGTTTGATTTGGCTTATGGCTAGCATGAGCATCTCCTCATACTCTGAAGAAGCTTTTAACCATCAAAGTGTCCTATGTCATTAGTATTAATACTATGATTCATTCATTATGAAGGCATTCATCCACAAGTTGTCTGTTGCTTCTTTTATGTATATAAAACCTGACAATTTCAGTGTTCATTTTGCTAAACGGCTACTGGCTATTGAAAAATAAGGTTTCCAAGGTTCCCATTCATTGCTGCGTATAAAATCCAGCTGAACTCTGCTGTCCCCAGCGTGAACATTTAACAGTCTTGTTCACCGTAGTTATCAAGCTGCAGTATCTCCACCATTTTATCTCCTTTTTTTTTTTTTTATTAAATAATTTTTTTTTTTTTTTACATGGAGTCCTTGTAAATGTCCAACAGCGACCCAAGCCACTAAACATGACAATAAAGTAATGGATTGTTAATTTGCATGCCAGGCTAGGGATTCCACTGGCGTAAATCCTGCAAATTGTGTTAACGATATGACACCAAGGGCCGCTGCGGTTTAAAATGTTCAGAGAGTCAGGCTGTTGGACCGCAGAGCAGTTTACATTTGATGAACATCAAATATGTAAAGGAGGAATCGAAAGTTATGTCCACTGTTGTCACACTTTTTGTCTTTCATTATGTTCCGCAACCCTGTCTTCTCTCCTTGATTTGGCCACAGATGACAGGGGACGTTGGCATGTGTTTCATATTCTGCATACTCATATCCCTAAGTCCCTCTCGTAATTATTATTCAGTAGATGCACTGTTTGGCACAAGGACAAATGTTTGCATAATTTATGCAAGGCCGTCATCAATTTCTGAAAAATGGCCCCAGCTTTTTCTTGTGCTTTTAGCTAAATAGATGCACTTCAGCCTGGACATAAAACGATCGCAAGGAACAGAGAGAACTTTATTTATATCTTTACCTAAACTTTGAACCAATGCAGACTTCAGAGAGTATATTAAGGCTGCTGTGTCCAGCTCAAATACATTTATTTTACGTGTTCTCCTGAGCCTGCTATGCTCTCCCTTTGGGATAACCCTACTACTGTATATGAAAAATGTTAAAATAATACTTTTGTAAGGCATCTTCTCCGCCTCCTCAGGAAGTCAGCTTCTGAGATAAAGTACTTGGAGATGAGCTGGCTATGATAACGTGCAGCACACTTCCTCTGGATGTGTCCCTGAGGGCTCTCACCTGAGGACTTGGATTTATTTCTAGCAATATCGCTCACAGGAAGAGGTCCTCTGAGACGCAGAAACTTTGTTGTTTCACATCCCAAGAGAAAGCGCTCTATATTTACTTTAACGAAGAAGGGGACGGTGTAAATAAACTCGCTTTGCTGTGAACCCCTTCTCTTGTCCATACATCCCACTTTCCATCCCATCCTCCCGAATCCTGGTTGTAAATGTTTCTCCGCTGCATTGTCCACTGGTTTGGATTTCAATGGTCTATGGCTTGGACACTGTCATCCATCCGTGTTGCCAGACCATAGAAGGGATGTTGGATGCGCTTTTCCTGGCTCTTTTGTTTGATGTCGTATAAAGATGGAAAACTGGCATTTGTCCTTTTAATTTCTATATAGGCTATGTTTAGTGGACTGGACACAATTCTGGAGGTAAATGGCAAAGTTGAATAATAAGCTTTTTGGCTGCTTTGCCTTATTCTTTCAGTATGAAAAGGAACAGAAAAGTGTGTTTTCTCTGTTCTCTCCTTAAATCTGCTACGTGCAATTCCTAAGTACTTACTCAAAGACCTTTTTAATCTCCAAAAATGTCATTATGTTATAATTTCTTTATACGGACACACTTTAAGATATCTGTTTGAATCTATTTTTAAAATGATTGTTATATAAGCTGTATTTGGATTAAACCACATCTTTGAAGGATCATTAATTCTCATCATACTTGACAGATTTAATCAATCTTGCTGGCTGAACTCTACGACTAATAATTTTTATGTATAGAAACTAAAGGCGCACGATATGTCATTCCAGTGACGATTTTTGAGACACGTAAAATGTTTCCATGCAGGCTGTGCTCATCAGATCATATTACTTTTCTCTCCATGCAGACTGAGTATTTCCATTTAAACCTGCTGTTTGTATCTGCGGAACCAATCAATAACCCAGCAGAGTGTGTTATTTGCTAACTGTTGTGGAAATGGCAAAGAGAAGTATAGCTGTGGTGGGAAGTTCCTGTGCTACAGACTCTTAAAGGTCGCTCGACAGCAGTTTGCCCTTTTGACCTTGAAAAAGATCTGTTTGGGGGAGAATAAATAAAAGACAGATTCAGTGACTTTGACTGTTCTTAATGGCCGTTTGACTCTGCGCAGAAGAAAAATGAGGGCAACGATGCAGAAATATTTTGAAAATGGCCTGCTGGTAGTGTTCTTGTCCAATATCTGCTCCTTTTTTTTTTCTTTTCCTCCAAGGGAAAACAGATCGATGTGCTCCACTTGGTTAGGGGACCCTCGGGATATATTACTTGTCCGTGACAAGAAGATCCAAAGCCAGGGTTTTGCCAAGCTTTCAGGATGCCAGACAAATGCATCAGATGTGTCTCACTTCATAACCTGACCTCCAGAGCTGTGGAATTTGAATACATGCATATTAACAAAGAATAATATTTGGTCATGGACAGACTTGTTTGATATTCCACTTACTCCTTGCCATCTATTGTGCTGTCCGATTTGAGCCTGACCATTTATTATTACAGCATATAAGTACTTGTGTGGAGACAGTGATGGAGGACGCTGAATATTCAACGGTATTTCTTAGTGAGTTTCACTTCAAGATAAACAGTAATAATTGATTGAGCAATACATCCTCACATAGTGTACAAGGCAGGGATGGACCAGTGTTTGTAACCTTTGCTGAGGTTTTTAGGAGGAAGGAACGTTTAAAATGCTGAGAGTAATGGCATGAGGAGACTTTCCTGCCTTTTTTTTTTTTTCTTTTTTCAGCTCGACAGCTTGAGTTTATCCTTTTGTCCATCAACCTACAGGCAAAACTGCTTGAAAATGCATATGAGGCCATACGGCTCTCTGAACCCTCAAGCTACAGTCGTCTAAGTGCTTAATTTTTCACACTTGCATGAAGTCCGTCGTATTTACAATTCGTTTTGCGGAAGGGCAAGCATCGTGCAGTAGACGGCACATTATATGCATATTTAAACAATTTAACACCCGCAAACTGCGACGCCTTGTCTCTGCTAATACACTACAACGTTTTCATTTCACTCCTAGCTGTTTGAAGATGTGACCCAGGATATGTTGCCCTATTAGAAAGCCATAACGGATAAATTGCTTTGCAGAAGTATAATAAAGGAGCGCTCTGAAAGACTGCGGGCGCTAAATAATTTCATTTTCGGTCGTTCAAATATGACACATTATTCAAATTTAATGGACAGTGTATTTTTTATTAAAAAAACATTTTTTTCTTGACCTGCAGGTTGTAAGGTTGTGTTTATTTGGTTGGAAACATCATATTCAAGACTGACTCCCAGCTTAGACACTATGAGTCAATACATTTCTACAGAATTGAGGAATGCGCTTAACACTTGTTTCCTGTCATGCACAAGCTCTGCATGAACACAGATGTGCATTCATGCTCTTCACACTCAATTTAGCGTGAAACGTGAGCCAAGCTTCAGACCTCGGCTTGATAACTGTGCTCTGGTGTTTTAACGTGCAGGTCATGCTGTCGACACGGTGCGACGTGCATGTGCTCCGTGTGACGGGAGACATACTTGGACCGCGGCATGTATAACCCGTGTGTTTTTGATTGCAGCTGCGCGGTACTAACATACCGCCGAAGATATACTGAGCTCCTGGAATCCGACGTGAAAAAGAAAAAGACCAAATCTAGCCAGAGGTTGTGGTTCCTCCTCAGTCTCTGACTGACTGACTTAATGTTTCCTGCTGACTCATTTTAAACGAGAATCTTTTTAAATATGCAATTGATGGCTACATGCAAGATATCGCGCTAAAAGACTGAGCCTGAGGCTAAAGCTGCATGTTCCAGGGAAAAAGTCAGCATGCTCGCCAGTTCGTGATCCCTGTAGAAAACCCAGCATTGTTCTTGTGTTGTGGTTGCAGAACTCCAGAGCTTGACGGACCCGTCGTGCTTAGTTACGGTTGCTAAAGCTATGATTTGACAATTGCTGTTAGGAGTAGGAGTTTATTGAAGCATTGAATGTCACCCATGGACATTTGGACAAGACAACATATTCAGCATCATGTGAACTGCTAACCTGCAGCATTACATTTAAACAAATTTGAATGAAAACTGTCATAAAATCATAATCGCTGTAGTCCAGGAAGTCTGAATGAATGCTTACATTGCACATTGCAAATCCCCACGCTGCTACACATTGCCCACACACACTGCTTCGTCTCACACGAAGTCATTTGAATTTTTAAGGGATCGTCAAAGAAACTGTCAGCATCAGCTTGCGCGGAGAAAATCACTCAAATCTACTGAGTTATTGGTGCCATTTGCAGCGAGCAGTAGCGCATGGATGCACGCTAGGATCGCTGAGGTGTGCTTCAATCTGAATAATGATTTGCGGAGTCAGACTGAACAGGGGACATTTCTCCGTGTCACTTCACTTAACATGTGCCCTTTCCGTCCCGGTGACAGGCCCCTGCGTTTGACATATGTCTGCTGGGAAAATTGTGGAAATATCTTGTGTGCTGTTGTCCTTACCGAACCTAAATTAAACCCATGTGGTATTTAAAGGCAGTGCTGAAAAATACTCCGTGAGAGTAGGAAAAGAATAAGAGCTGAAATGTCAATGACTGATTTTCACATCAGTGGGAAAGGGCAATGTTACTGCTGTCTGACTCGAGCTCTTAAAGTCAACTTTACATACCACTTGGCATTGTCACACAGTGCACGGTGCTTGTGTACTGCAGAGACTCGGCTCTGGGCAGTATGCGAAGTCAAAGCAGATGCTGCCTATATGCAGATAAGGCTGCAGCGATTGGAGCACAAATGATTGGAATCCACGCTTGTGGGCTGCTTCTTCTTCACACGGTTTAGACAACAGAAAACAGGAGCACAGCACTACATGTTGCCACCATCAATCACCTCAGAGACTCATTCGTTACCATGTGTCAAAAAGGATGAAAGGCATGATTCCCAGTGATGAGGCTGTTAAAATTCAGGCTCCTGAGTAGATTGCATCGGGGTATGCTGTGGTCGGAGGTTCCGTCAGAGCTGAACCAGTGGGGGGAAACTCATCTCGCAGACCCAGTGACAATGTTTACGTGCACAAAAGAATCCATGTTATTAAGGGAAATCATGCATGGCAGCAGGAAATCCCGAAGACACGCTTACCATAATGATCACTGTAAAAGTTGTGTTTACACTCACATGGTCAGTAATCGGAATCGGAAGAAAACCGAAGCAGGCAAAATGGCGTCGTCGGTGAAAGTGATATTAGGGATTATTGGCGCTTCAGGGACGCTGCTTTTGGAGCACGGTTTTTCATTATTCTGTGAATGTGACTGACTTCAACAAATAATCTTGTGTTTTACTTTTAGTTTAGTCAGACCTTCAGCTTAATAAGACGCGTGAGTAATAACATTTGGTTTCATCTAGTGTCTGTGGCACTGTAGCCCCACACCTATTTGTTACTAGTGAAGATATACATCTTTAAATTCACAAACCGTGCATGTGCGATTGGCTCAAAATGAACTACGATGCCAATGGTCATCAGGATGAAGGATCACCTAATGCAACGGCGTGGCTCACTGATGTTTTTTTAATAGTTTTTTTGACAGTGATAGAGCTCTACGGCAGAGGGGAATAAGCTACGTCAGGCTTTGGTTACATAGACAATACTCATTAGTAGGATCAAATTATTGTTGGTTTTGTCTTTTCATGGGATATAGAAAATATAGAATATCATTAGACTTACTCTTTAAGTTCATTTAAATGCACTGATTGTAATAAGGCAACGATGCATTTTGTATATGGAAGACACTACAGCTTTCCATTGAGCTTCAAAACTTCCCGAGTTATGTACTTTCAGTTTCAGACAAGGCTGCAACATATTTTTAAAGTGATATGAGTCGCGTCTAACATTTGCATGAATTTAAGTCTCCCCGTTGGCTGCATCACATTACTAAGTTTTCAATCTCAGTTTGGAAGTATCCATCAAATTTTAATGAAGCATCTCAAACTCAAGATGGTAACAGATTTTTAGAGAGAAGGCAGCCCCTGTACTGGGAGTTCTAAGTCATCTGTTAATCAGAGACTACCATAATTATGCTAGTTGTGAGGCATTTTGCTCATTTCTCAATTTGTAGGCCCAGCATTGCCAAGAGTTGCCTAACTATGTCCATTCTGATATTCTTGTCATGAGCATTGTGTTGTTGGCTGCTGTTGCAATATTTCCACCCCTCCCGATGGAAATATTGGGTAATAAATATGAGATCCACTGTCTCACACAGATGATGTTATTAGACTAGCCAGCCTGAGGCATCAGCTGTGTGTATTGGACGTCTGTCGGAGCAGAGTCATCCCCTCCCCCCACTCCAGACTCCCCTCTATGCTGAAACCAACTGGTCGAGGAATTGCATGCCAGGCTCGTGGAGTGTCCCAGAGGACCCGTCTTTGCTCCCTGTCCTAGTCAAAGGAAGGAGACTGGCATTGATATAGACTCCCCTGCACTCATGATATAGAAGTAAAAAAAAATGTAATCTCCTTTGCCATGGCCAGCTTTATTGGAGAATCGTGGTGGGGGTGTATTGCAAAGGGGTAGGATAGAGTTTCTGCGTTTGCTTGAAAGGTGGTCCACCACACGCTCCTCGTGGCCTGTTGTGCAGGGTGGATAACATTCCGGTGTCGGATTGATACAGAAATGAAATGAAGAGAATGAAAAGAGAGAGGATGGATTGGGTGGAAAAACCCCTTCTGTTTTGCTTTGGGCACCCCACTGTAAGTATGGGATGGACGTGGCTGACAGGACTCCCCAGAAATGGAGTCAGTGTTGTTCAGTTTGTGAGGGCGTGAGGTTTTGGATCACGAGCGGTGCAAAAAGAGCCACTGTGAGATTGGCATCAGTGTCCAAATGATTTGACACTGACGCCGTGAGACTGTACACAAACCTAAGAGTTTTTTTTTTTTAAATCTACAGCAAATGGGAATGTAGACGGGCATTATGGCATCACACTCTTGTCTAACGGAGTTTTTTCAAAAGGCAGGGTTGTCAATCTGGATTAAGCGAGACCAAGAGCTTGTATCCACGGTAGCAGCTGTGAGGCTGGACTTGGTGATTAGAGCTGAATGCTAACATCAACATGCTAACATGCTCACAGTGAGGAGTAATGTTTACCAGGTTCACCAACTGATGTCATCGTGTTAGCATGCTAATTAGCGCCAAACGCAAAGTGCAGCTGAGGCTGATGGGATGTCGTTAATCTTTCAGGTATGTGGTTGTAAACCAAAGCATTGTCGGCATGAACATTTTCACCTGATGACGGTGCAAGACAAGAAGTCAGGGGGTCACCAAACGCTTTGGGATTCGTCGCCTGGAAATCATGAACGTCTGTAGAAAATGTCATCGTAATCCATCCTACAGTTGTTTCTGCCTGGAACAAAATCGTTAACCAAATGTCTGCGAAGACACTATAGAGATTGTTAAATGGGTTTAAAAAAATTCATGACTTTGGCATGAAAAAACCAGCTGGATGACTTCTCTTTTTAAAGCCTTACGGGGCATTCTTTTTGGTTAAATCAAATGCAGGTTGCTCCCAGAGACCTCTTAGCATTGATGTGCTTGATATTGATCGTTAAAAGTCCAATGCCATCAACCAAGAGTCCTCGGTTATCCCTTCGGCATAAACAGGAGGCAATCTCATTAATAAGACTTGTGCTCTGGGTGGGTCTCCAAAATTTCCACATATTTGGGGTGCGGTACTCTGGAAAGTCAAAAGCAATTACGGACTTCCTTGCTTTCATCCGCTCTGTGGACGCGGCGTAAGCGGACGAATAACATTACACCGGAGCTGGACCTGGGTCACAAGCCGTGATGATTCCACGCTATGTCAGTCAAAGTGCATTTTGGAGGGATGGATTCGAAAGAAGAAAACGAGGAGCAGGAGGATGCGAGCGATTTTGTGCAAGAGCATTTGTCATAGAATAAGACGGTGTGTGTACGTACACCTGCTCTGTCTTCCACAGTGTGTCCCTGCAGCCAACACACAATATAACATTTCCTACAGACGGGGGTGCAAACCCTATTATTATGCTCTCCGGGCCAATTACACCGCAATGGCTAGGCCATCTATCCGAACACTATATTTTATATTTATTTATCCGGCATTTTTAATTCTGGGCCTGTCGAGCCCAGTGTGGCGGCCCGTAACCGTCCAGCGTGTGCATGCATGTGTACGTGTGTGTGTGGAAGCTCCAGTCACGGGCGCTTTGAAAGCCGTGGTTTCCAGTCTGCTCCCGTGCCTTGACATTCGCTAACTATCCCCGGCCGTTACGTGGCTGGAGACCTCCGCTTTTAGATTTGCAAAGGTTGCCTGCTGAGTCCAACCCAAACACATTCTGCCGCTCTGCCAAGAGACACACAGTGCAAGGTCACTGGATTGCGCGCGCGTGACGAAGTGTGCACAAAAGGCACAAAGGCAGGACACAAGTCACACGAGTGTCCTCTCCTCCCCCCGCGAACTACATCTGCTCTTCGTTCATGTTTTGATTCGGCACCTAAGTCATCTAAGCAACCCCCCCCCCCCCGTGGATGGAACAACCATCGATAGCATCAACATGGTGTCAGTGTGGTTCTCTCTTTGTGGTCCCCAATTCACTTAATTAAATCCCCTGTGTTAGCGGATTTGTACTTCAAACTTGGTCTTTAATGACTTCATTAGAATTAGTCAGCATTTAGTGAAATTAAACCAGTGCACCCTGAATGGCTTTTTAGCTCAGCATGAGAGTCCATGCTGCTGAGTCGATTACACAAGTGCTACATTGGTTTATGCAATGCCGCTGCACGTCTCGTGTCTCACGTCTTCCGTTGTGTTCACCTACAGCTAATATAATGTGCATCGTGGGCTGCGGGATGAGAAAGTACATCGAGGAGGAGGAGGAGGCGGAGAGAAAGACGAGCAAGCTTACTTGAGATTCAGTAGACATTTAGATTGAGGTTGATATAACCTTGGGGGAACCAGCTCTCGCATCAGGTTTTAGAACTCGTGATAAGAGCAGGCACCTCCGAGACCAGTCGTGATTTGTCAGACCTGAGAGCATTTGCCTCGACAAGAGAGGAGAGCATTGCTCTCTTTGTCCAGAGACATACCCCTTGAGGACGTTTGCCCAGACCAATCAGACTTTCATCAAACTCCATTCTACACTAGCCTCGGCGAGGACTGAGGGACCCCACAGCCCGCGGACTCTCTGCACTGCTTCCACACTTTGACTCGGCAGACACCTCTTCCCTGTGGCTTGGAAAAGCAAAATACCCAATTATAGATGATTATCGCTGAGCATTTGGTGATAAGTTGAACTCGGGGAAGACGAGAGGAGAGAAGTGTTGGCAACTGGGAGGGTGACCCGAAGGATTCGTAAATGGTTCATGCGATCTTGGCTGGCAGCTGTTGCCGGTGCACTCAAGGATGTTTCTTTTCACAGTGGCCTGCGTGGGCTGACGGTGAAGTGTGTGTGTGGAAAAACAACAACAAAAACGGCGTAACAAAAGAGAATGGTTTTACTATCATTTCTCCATATACCTTGTAGCATTGTCCACATCCTTCCTCCACGTTTGAACTTTTCAATTTGGAGTTGAGAAGGCGGCCCTCGAGCGCTCTGCCAGGCATCCGCAAGTTTCTTCTTGCTCGCTAATCGATCACTCCAAAAGCCAGGTCACTGGGGGTCCTGACAAGAGGAGCTCTCTCATATTTCAGCCTGCGTTTTCTAAACGCTGCTAGACGACACGAGAAGGAGCCTGCAATGCAATTCACCACGGTGACCTTTGACCTGTGTGTCAACTGTGTTTGGATGATTTTTTTTTACCTGTTAAACACGAACGTCTGAATCAACAAGGAAGTGGGACTATTGTTGACCACAAGGAAAGAGTCTGGAGTGGTTGGAGTGTACTCTAGGTTCTTTGTCTTTGATACAGATGTGCTACATTTTAAAGCCTATTTCTAAGTCGGTTTTTCCAGTCAGACCGATTTCACACTCATTCAGTTCAAAGCAGCATAAAAAATAATTTGGTGGATGTAGACTTGCACTCTGAATGAGCGGTGGTTTGCAGAGTTGCGCAGGACTGGCATGACATTAACTATAGAGTAGTAGCCGTGTTTAGGTTCGGGAGCAAAGGTCAACTCGCAGTACAATACTCATTCGCACGTGATGCAGCATGTTTGAAATATAGCTGGTGCAGCTGTGAGAATGTATTGCAAGACAATCGTATCCCAAAAAAAAAAAAAAAGCCAGAATTATTCCTGCTCTTTTATTTATTCACTTTACTTTCAAAAATGCTTTCATTTTCGCAGACAACAGGTAAAAAGGAGGTGAAAAAGCAGGACAAAGAAACACTCACAAAAGAATGCATTTCGGTATTGGTGCCAGTCGATAATGTCTTGCAACAAAACACACCACGATATATTGCTGCATCGATTATTTGTTCACACTTTGCTATTGGTATTTGCACATTCGGGACCATTGCTTTCACACAATAACAGGCAAGAACAAAAGCTGTTTTGAGTTAAATGTCAACAGTTAAGTCTCAATAAAAGGGCCCTTCAAGTGTTTGGCAGTGTAGCGGTAAATCTTTTCTTTTTTTCCCCCCACTGTGTTCACAAATTATACTGTCACCATGTTCCTTATGGGGAGTAACTCATTATAGCTTTTTGGAAATCTATTTAACATGTTACATCATCTGAATGATCCGGCAGTGACGGCGTGCAGGATTTGTTCAATGAAATCAAATATTTCTGTGACTTAACATGAGATTAAGAAACTTCACAAAGACGGAATATTGCATTTGGTTTCTTACTAATAAAAAGGTGAACTCCTATAAAGCAATATGAAGCTCTCTGCCGGTGCTTTTGTACTCTACTGTTCCGTTGCGCGTCAACATTTAACATTATCCTGTAATCAGCGTTTGTCTCCACAGCGGCTGCGGCTCAGCAAAAGTTGCACAGGCTCACTAAGTCTGAAGAGCTTTCAGCCTGTAATAACTGAGTAAACTACCCGGTGAGCAAAGAATGATGCAGTTTTCTGAGTTTCTTACTTCCCTCCCTGCTTTTCTGTAGTCAGTGGCTTTGCTAATGCACCAAACGTCTCTCCAGCATGTAATTTATATGCATGAATTGACCGTTTAGTGGACATTGATTGATATATATGCACATATACACACACCTGCCTTCTGTTCAAACCACTGGATGTTTCTCCCCCTCCCCTCCCTCTCCTGATGGGCCTCTAATTGAGCTGTGAGTGGAGTCCAGGTGGAACCAATTTGAATTCCCTTTGGTCGTGACCACTGTGGTTGCTTGTGACACAGTCATACCATTCATTTCCAGACCATTTACAACGCACTCTTGCCATCGGTAACACTCGCGCTACAATCATTGCGCCACCTAGACACACCATAGCAATTTGTGGTCAAAAACACAGACATGCAGGACCAGATGGAAGGCAGAATTAACATTGTAATCAAGCCTGTGTTGAGTGCATGCAGCATGATACATAGTGTACTGTTGTGCATCCCATTTACCCAGACAGGGATGCTATGCAATCAGATAATGATATTGAAATGCATGCGCCATTGGGATCAGTGTTATTGACACTGGAATTTGCTGTACCCCTGATTCAGAGCCTGAGCTGAAAATGCTGCTCGTGTGTGTGTGTGTGTGATTTTTTGTCTTTTTATTTTTTTCTTCTCTCCCTTCTCAAATCTGGCAGGCAATGAAGTGTCTATTGGAAAATTATGCAAATGCAGTTAGACGGAATACAAAATGCAGGGAAATTGAGACCTGGAAAAAGTCGAATACAAATAAAAATGAAAAATAAATGGCCCGCGTTTTCTGAGCAGATGCCCCCCAAACACGGCTCCACCGAGTTCAGGCTGTGCTGAAAAGTGATAGCAGTAATTAGAAAAATGGCTTGGTTCGGCTTTGTTTCACATGGGAAAGGGTGTGGCCTGCCTTGTTTCTGTGTATGCTGCTCGTGGTTGCAGTGCTTCGTGTGGATTTCAACCGTCATCTGGCCGTGTGCTGCTACTTTTGAAAACAGTACAGAGGCTTGTATTAGACGGACGGTCGTTCTGTTTTGTTAGCCAATCAGAATAAACCAATTGTCAGATCACTCAGATGTATTTCTAGCTTCAGCAGTCTACAGCCTCACTGCTCTGTAAGGCTCTACGCGCTTTGAGCTAAATGGTAACATCTGCATCCTGGCATGCTCACCACGACAATGCTCATGCTTATTTTAAGCAGGCATAATGTTTACCATCTGAGTTTACCAGTGGTTGTGAAGACATTTCACTCTCAAATGTGAACCTCACGGTGGCGCTATAGGAAAGGTCATTGGTATAAATTGTCTGGGAAACATGAAATTCAGATCTTTGCTGGAGGAGCTAGATGAAAAGTATCGGGATCACATTATCGCACGTTATCGGGAATCATCCTGTGGACACCGTGGATATGTGTACCA
Organism: Gadopsis marmoratus; assembly: GCA_036023855.1. Lineage (NCBI taxonomy): Eukaryota > Metazoa > Chordata > Actinopteri > Centrarchiformes > Percichthyidae > Gadopsis > Gadopsis marmoratus. The sequence continues at coordinate 47,383 of JAVQJF010086076.1, forward strand.
AGTGTCATGGCAATCCATCCCATAGTTGTTGAGCTATTTCACCAAAGCCCAAAAATGTCAGGTCACTGCCAACGAGCGTCACTTACCTTTTGAGGTCACAGCGACCCATATCCTTATCTCGTTCTTTGTTAATATGGGCGTGAAAATCGCGAGTCTTTCTTGCTAATGCAGTTTAGGCCCCTGCAGTCATGCGTCGCCTTTCAGCTCGCATCCAAAATCAAGCCTGGCCACAGAATGATTCGCAGTGTTTGTGGGCACAGCATGCCAATTGCTCCTGGTAGGTGATTAATGGCCAACAGGTAGGGTTGTCATGGCAACCTGCCCACCTGAGCCACTCTGGCGGCAGCAGCTGAAGAGAGAGGGCGGTACGTTGGATTCACTCTGCGATTCATGACCTTCAAATATCGGCTAATATCCCTTTCCTTTACATCCTCGTCTTTTTTTTTTTATTTGTTTTTTTTTCTTTTTTTTACTTCGACGAATCCATTTCATCCACTTTTCCCATTTATCTCACGGATTTATCCCACCCTTTTATCCTCCATCCCTCAATCTTTTACATTCTTCCCCTTCCCACTACTTGATAGTCCATCCCTCTCTCTTTCCTGTCCTGCCTATTACCCCGCCTCTTCCTCTCTTTCTTCCTTTGTCTGGGAGCCATTTGTGCTGCATTAGGAAAGCTATGCTGAGAGGGAAAGAGAGGGAGGATAGAAAGGAGGAGGACATGGAAAATGGATAGTGTCTGAGCTTTGCATTATAATGGAGAACTGTCTCAAGGCAGATTTGCTTTGCCTCTAAACGATACATCTATCTGCATTTATTCACCCAACTGTACGTCCGCTCAGGCCTTTGTGCTTTTATTTCTGTCCCTTGTGGGAATGTAACCCATCCCTATTGTATGCTTGTGCACTGTTAAATATTTGTAACGCTAATTTGTTTTATTTGCTTTGCAGCAGGACTATTTTTATTTTTATTTTTTTGTCCGCACAAGTAATTTCCTCCTAATGGATTGTGTTCCTATTGTCTTGCAGTTGCAAAGTGTTCTGTGTGTCAGGGGGGATTGCAATGCCATTGTACGCACGGAAGGGAGGAGGGACGGTCCCATTATTTAGCCCAAGCAATCAGTCACACTCAACAAGCCTATCATATAGGACCATTCAGAGACTGTGCAGGCTAAAGTTAGTGCTATTATCTGCCTGTCACTGGCTAGCAGTGTTGGGGTTCCTCGTGGAAAACCAATTGTGTGAGTGAATGCCTTGCTGCTCACGTTGTCGAGCTCCGGGGATGCGCACGGTGCCTTTAAAGAGCGCTCTCCATTTACCGTCAGGTTTTCCACACCTTTCAAGTCGCATTTAAGAAGCGTGATTTTGACATTTCCGCTGTGTTTAGCTTCGTAACACCTGACCACTCAATTCGACACCATCCGCAAGGTTTTGAGGGCCAAAAAAAAAAAAAGATTCTTTACCTCGAGAAGGAGACGATCATCTCGGTTTTAATCATCTCAGCTCATCTCCTAAGATTTCCGAGTGAGTGCTCATCAATCACACTGTATGCAGACAGTGTGCTTGATTAATATTCATTTTATATGAGACGTGTCGTTTGCATGAATACGCTGTCTGTCTCATAAAAATTACCCAGTCCTCCCCGCTGGTGTGATAAGCATCTGGACAGGAAATGTTCGAAAATCGGAGACATGATATTTAACCCGGAAACGCGATACCACTTCATTACATAGTGTTACGTGGGAGGGCTTCAAGCAGGCGTAACTAGTAACACCATCAGTATGCCCCCATCAGATAACACCGAGGATCAAGTTTTACTTTGTGGCAGAAGCATTGTATGGGAAGCATCTGGATTAATGGAAACCATCTTTGGTTTCCTCAGGTCGGGAAGTGACAGATGGAGAAATGCCCCCAGGTGGTGATGTGCATCAGTGTGATGACATCTCGCCACTTATATTTGGGTTACAGAGATGAGAGCGCTGCACCTGAAGAAATCCATATCCATCGTTAAAAAGATTTCAAATGAAAATGTCACAGCTGACCTGGAAGTGAAGTTAGGACTCATCTGAAGAGATCTGGAATGAAACCCTCTTCGTGACCGTCATATCGGTAAAGCTGAAACAATTCGTAGATCCGTCTATTGGTCAGTTGACAGAAAAATATTTCCTTTTTCAGACAATTTGATGACATCACCTTGGGCTTTGGGAAATTGTAAGGGGTTTTTGCACTATTTTCTGACCTTTTTAGAGGTCAAACAACTAATCGGAAAAAATAATAGTCAGACTAATACTGAAGATGTATCGGTAAATAGCAACAGCTTTTGTCTCTACATTTTCAATTTGTGTGGCTGCATTGTGGGCAATGCAGGACTGCTTTATGACCATACCGGATTCACAGGGGGCTGGAATATCTTCATTTGTCAGGTAGTTTGAAAAACAGTTACATTTGGTTGTTTTTCTAAATTGTTTCTCAATTGAATTTAAATAATTATATTGTGATATATTTATTTATTTATTTAAAAAAATTACATGTGGTGAAATATTTTATTTAAATTTTTTATTTATTTTTTATTTTTTTATATCACCCACCCCTAGCAACACTGAAACCTATTTTGTAAATTGTAATACACTATCACATGATGCTCTGCCAGTCCATAGCATGGGGAAATGGAAAAAGCATTCGGAAATTATGCATTATCCTTACCGGTAAAGTATAAGAATAGTACTCCAAACTATTTTGCGTGACCCCTCGTTCTTGTAAAATATCTTTATATCTTTTCAGAATGGATTTGACTTCCTCTGCTAGAGCCAGAGCAGGGTGCAGTGATGCTGCTCAGCAATCACAGTGACTCATATGTAAACTAGTAGTTGTTTATTTAAATATGAAAAGTAGATGGAAAGAGCATGTAAAACAATCGGCATACTGTGCTTTTACATTTGGCAAACGCTCTGTGCTCTTATGAGAGAGAAAGGAAGAAAGGAAAGGAAGCCAGAGACAATTTACTGCACGAAGGCTCACCAGACTTATATAAAATGTATGAAATGGCCTCCACCAGTTTTCCATGAGAGAAATTACACTATAGCGGTGACAGGTAATAAACCAAACGCCAGGTTTATTATGATTTTCTTTTTTTTGGTATGGAATTTATTTAGGTTTCCAAGGTTCCTGCCCTCCTGAGACATTTTTATTCCAGGTGTGGTGTCATTGACAAAGCACAGTCGCACGTCGTGCTTAATTACAACATAACACGTTTGACTCTGGCCCAGTTCGAGGAGCACGGGAGCGTTATCGGTGTCACGATAGCAGGAGTAGTAAAACGGGAAAGCCCAAAATCTTCTTGCAGCTTTTTAACTCTGAATCTCATTCAACGCCTGTCTGTAAACAGGTGCTTTTGTCATTTGCAATATTACCACACGGGAGTAACGAATGTATATTTGTACTTGCTGAAATGGGTACCTTGCGAGAAACATTCCCACGTATTTCCTTTGGCATTTTTAGCCACAATTACTTGCAACCCCCTTGAATACAGCTTTACTTTTTGGATCCAACTTACATCAAGCTAATTGGTTCCATTTCCCTCAATGCTCTTTGCATTCCATTTGTCTTTCTCTCCAAGTCACATGATTGCTGCGGGACAACATACTTCCCCCCTCAACAACTGCTGCTGTTACTGTCTGTATCACCCGGCTGTGTTTTTGCTTTAACTAGATAGAGAAGTCAATTAATTAAATCTGTCAGGTTTCATCTGGGCCCCGTTGGCACGCACCCGATTACTAAAATAACATAAACAACATCGTCCCTGATTAGCAAGAGAAGTTTTGCAGGAAACAGCGAGGCAGTAATGAAGAAGTCTCCTTGATGTGGCTGAGAACAGAAGCTGCGGTCGCTGATAGGCCCGCTAAAATGTTGGCCGGCTTATCTAAGGGAGTTATCCAAAATCCCCCTCAGAACAAGTACCCTTGAAACGTCAGGACCATAATGTATCATAAGGCTCCTTCTGGAATGCAAGGCGCGTTGGCAATGGTGGCTTAGTATTTTTTTAAACTTCCTCCTCTTTCTTTGCTTTTTTTTTGTTTTTGTTTTTTTTTGCATTGATCTGGGTCCAGGCCCTTCTCATAAATATTCATTCTATGATGTGTTTTTTTAATTTATTTTTTGATAGCAGTTCATGTACCGAAGCCCACACGTTGTTGTTTCTTTTTTGTTTTCAGAGCAAATTAACAACTGTGATAGTGAAGTGTTTTACATTTATGTGCTAATTTCTAAGTAACACCTGAGTGAGTGAGTAAGTAAAAAAGTGCTCAGTTGTGCTGTGAGATTTGCATCGAGTGTGTGTGTGTGTGTGTCTCTCTCTCTCTCTCTCTCTCTCTCTCTCTCTCTCTCTCTCTCTCTGTGTGTGTCTGT
>JAVQJF010086088.1:0-23613 GCA_036023855.1 Gadopsis marmoratus
AACTTAATATTAATTAATACTCGGGGTTCAGTGTCTTGCCCAGGGACACTTCGACATGCGGACAGCGGGAGCTGGGATCGAACCACCAACCCTGGGGTTAATGGACGACCGCACTATCCTGTCAGCCACAGCCACAGACTTAATATATTAAATGTATTTATGAATCTCTTAATAAACGTAAAAAACTGAAGTAACTTGTCAGAAGAACAGTGCCTATCTTACTGGCAAGAGTTTTTTTTTTTGTTTTTTTTTAAATACATTCAAAATGTCTTTTTTTTTTCACAGCTTGGACAGAGTATCTGTAAATAGTCTCAGACTTGGAAATGCCCATGAAGTTTGGGTGTGAATTAATGATTAAGACATAGCTGCAGAATCTCACAAGCCATGTAGGGGAGGACTCTCAGCAACAATGACGTGAAAATAGTGACATGCCACATATGTGAATCTAATTTCTGTATGCATTTGTGGTGGATTCATTCTTCCCTCTGCATCTGTCTGTCAGTCAGTATAACTGTACAAGCTAATGCAATAGCTTTGCAATGAATTGTAATGTTCTGTTTTTGTTAAGAAAGTGCTTTATTCAATTATTACATTCGTGGACAGATTGTGAGACAATGGGCACAGACATGTAGAAGGACCCTCCCCCCTCCCCCTAGATAGGAGCAGGACACCCAGGCGGAAAGAGATGCAAAACGACTACAAATGACTTTCAGCATTCAGAATTCTCAGGTGCTGCTGTTGGTTCAAAAACTGCACCTAAACTTCAGTATTTAGTTCACACTGGAGATAAAAAGATTTTTTTTTTAAAAAAGAGATAAATGCGCCTCTGCAAGAATATTGGCCAAAATACTGCAGCACACTATACAAAATATTATAGGAAACCATCAAAGAATTCTGGAGATGCTGGCTCTATTAGATATTCTGGCATTCTGATTTAAATTGATTTACTAATTTGACTGTACTTTTGCTTTTGTGTTCCTGTTACTGTGTCCACCTTTAAGTATTTTGACATCTACAATAACATTCTTTATCATTTGCTTTTGATTTTTCAAGGCTGGACCAGGCATTTAAGTTAGACGTGTACACAGACAGTGTTACGGCTTTGTTTAATAGGCCTCAGTTGACCACATTAACAGCAGCAGACTCAAACCTGGTGCAGTGTGTGGATGGTCAGTGATTTCTAAGAAAATGTATTGGATTTATATACTAGTTAGCAGACAATCAGTTTCTTCATTGGCTCAGTAATAAAGCAGGACTGTATAATTCAGCTGAAATGTACTGTGAGCACAGGGTCCATGGTTGGTTGCTCTACTGATCATTGATATCATGTCATGTGATTTCATGATCATCATCATGTCATGTGGCAACATTGGTGGTTTGTTTAAAGACAGACCAAAAATAGGGAAAAAATATGAAGGTTTACATAACACATTTGTAATAGGCCTTTGACCTTTTACACAATATATTTACCAAAATTTATGTATTTATAATTATTCTTTTCAGCTTCAGACTCGAGTAGGGTTGATGAAATATGATTTTGAGGGGTTAAATATTACATGATGCTCATCATTTCTTAGAAAGTCCATTATTTGGAGTTCAAAATCCCCAGAATTTAAGAAGTAAGCCCAGAATAATCATATTTGATGAGCGTATGCAGAGAGAAGTATTGTCACATTTCAAAGCTCTGGTGACCCCTGCAAGTGTGTTTAGTGTGATGCATAGTCAATAACCTCAAATTAGTCGGGCAAAGTTTATTTTTTCTGATTAGTATGAGCTCACTTATAAAGAAATCTTGAAGTCAGTCACAATGTTATGTGGTTTTTGGCCTTTGTTTACAGTACTTACAGCCAGACTAATAATGTTGTGCAGGTCAGCCGTTTATTGGACAAAAATCTGAGTGCAAACACTTGAATCTCTATGAACTTACCTTTTGCACCAGATGAAGTGTGTTATTGTTATGTGTGCTCACTGCTGAAAGTGACACCAGCAAATCACCAGGTTTTTGATTCAAGATTCAAAGGTTTTAGAACTCGCATGCTCATACAATATGTTCAGTGACATGCTGAACACCAGTGTTCAATTCAAATACAATAAAGGGAAGAGCTGTGCTGCTAAAACCACAGAATGGTAACATACCACCTTTCTTTTTGCAATGTTGCATCATGGTGGCATGTCAACCAGACTTTTATCTTGAAATGTCGTTGTTCTTGTTACATGCCGATTGCTCATTCATTTAGCCTAGGCCATAAAACATGTATCATGGCCATATTATGCAAATAGGCCTGTGTGGACAACAGGTTGCAGTGATATCGTAGGGTGAGGATGGCACAGACACAATAAAGGTCATTTATAACAAGTGATTTCATAGTGTGTGTTTCTGTGCTTTAATCAAATTGGTCAAGTTGTAAGTGTGACATTCTCTGTTGTCAAAACAATCATCTGCATTTCAAATAAATTATTGATTTTTTAATTTTTTTTCCTCCTCTGACAATATGATGTTTGACATTGTTCTCCCCCACAAAAGTTTATGTCAGTCTTTAAAAGTAAACCACAACTATAAACTGAATTGTGTTTATCCTTCTTCCATTACTACATTATTATGAAATGATCAGCTTATTACAAAGTATTTTTAAATCAATTGAGCTACAATTTAACATTATTTTTAATTTAAGGAGATTTTTTTTTTTTACATTTGTGGAGTGAGTCTAACCAGTTCCAGTGTCCCGGACCCGGCTCTGGTTGAGGATCTCGCTTAGTCACCGCCGTTCACCGGGAGCAACAGCGCCACCTTGTGTACGCTACACGCCCATTGGCTGGTGATCTTGACAGGCTTGCCTTCTCCACAGACCGTCTCCAGTCCAGGGCGGGGCTGAGTCTCTGAGTCGACAAACTGAATTGGGCTACAACCGGCAGAAGAAAACTTGCCCCGGGTCGATCCATGGAGCAGCAGCGTGGGGAAGCTCTATCCGTAGGACGGCAGCCACATCTCGGCCACATCACCCTGGACTGCCCCTGCTGCTGCGATCCAGAGTGACCGGATTTAGCGCCACGGCACCGGGCTTGGCTCAAACACATCTGCGGGGTTGGGAAAGGAGCGCGTTTTATTCCTGCGCCGCTGTCGGGATGATGTGACAAAAACCACGCATCTGCCGCCCTGGGAACAAGTCTCTGAATCCGTGATTTGTCAGTGTCACTGCTGTAGATCATCTGAGCGGGGTGTCCTGAGGGTAAGTTGTGTCACTGATTCGCGACGGTCTCTCTGTGGGCGCCCAGACGGAAGGCAGCGGTCGGAGAAAGCGCACACGCGTCGTGATCGAGGAGGATACACGAGCATAGACGAGTCGATTGAATTGCTGGTCCTTTGGTCGGAACGGGAATCCTTCACATGGAGGCTGATGCCGGGGTGCTGTGCTGTGCTGTTCTTGCTTTTGGTGGAGATTTCATAGTGAAAGTAGGCTACTGAAAGTGCTCCTGTAGTAGCCTCCAACTGGTCCTTTAGGCCCAGTCACCTTTAAAAGAAAAAAAAAAAGTGTGAAATACCTCACACATACATTCAAGAGATGTTCAAGTGGCATTAATGAGGTGTGAAATGAGCCTCGTGTCCAAAATGAGATACAGGCCAGTAGCTAAATTACTTTTTTATAAAGATATATATATATATATCTTCTGGAGAGATTACCTCCTGTAGAGCCACATGAGCCAACCGCTTGATGATTTAATTTTAATCAGTTTCAATGTGGCTGGAGGCTGATGGAAGATATCTCGGCCTAATTGTCATTTTGGACAAAGGAATGAACCTACATGATTATGTTGTTGAATAATCATGCAACACATCATGCAAAAAGTCACGCCACAACCACTCGTCCTTGTCATCTCCCTCCCACTCCTCCTCCTCCCTCCTATTCTTCCACCTTCTCCTGATCATCATCAGCATCACCACCATCTTCCTCAAAGGCAATCGTGAATGTTTATGCATGTTTCTGTGAACCAACAAATAGCGGCATGACAGATTTGCTTAATCTAGATGGATCCACACACGTGTTGCATAATTCATGATGAAAATGTGCTTCTCATGTCGTCTGCCTGAACCTGACACCGTTTGAACCTGAAACATTTCATCCTTAGGTCTTTTTGTTTCCTTCTTCTGAATTGGGGGTTTCATGAGGCACTAACACATGGTGACTCAAAGTGAGTCAGGGCAGACATTCACAAAAGGGCACAAATTCCACAAAACCATACGCGTGGAGGGGCCACCTATATGTCTAGATGTGACTCATCAGAGGTTGAAAGCACCAGGGAGGCAGCTCACATGTTAACAAACCACAAACTTGTTGACATCGGAAAGGTTACGCGCTCCAGTGTCGTACAATACCTGGGCAGGCTGAAGTGAAACCAAAGACATACTGTATTAGAAACTGCTGAGTTATTTTGGCAGACAGGACACAGGAGCACATGGCCTGGTTTGTGTGCCCAGTGTTCCTGAAATCTTATCACATGGAGGGAGGGGGCTCATGTTTCGGGGTGATGTAATCGCACCGATAAAGCAGAGCCCTGATGTGTGATAGTTGCAGTCACGCTCATCCTCCGTATCTACTCCAACTGCGCCCACCCCAGAGGGACTATTCCCAATGTGTGCGTGTGGATGTTTATGTGGGAGCATGTGGGTACGTGATACCCGGAGGGAGCTGGGAGTAGCTCTGCTGAGGCAGGTGGACCATCCAGGCCGGCCTGTGTTGACTGGCTGGTATGTGAGTTTTTTCAGGGGGCTGCTGAGGGGGCCACACTGTAGTCATGCCTGCATGACTCATGGCGCGGTGTCTGTCTGTCTGCCAGTCTGGCCAAGTGTACTGTCCTGTACGACTGCTTCGCGGTGTTGCCTTCAAAAGAGCTACGGATTTCTACGCTCAGTGGTTATGCAACACCTTCATTCATTGCCATTCTTCAATAGGTATTTCTTCACCATACATATCAAAGCACGCATCGCACGCAATTTAGCACCATAGTGATGTTTGTCATATGTGGCCTAATCACTTGAAGATGATGCATCTACAAGGGGGACACTGTTATTTTTACTCCAGAATTGGTCCTCTTTGTAAATTTCATGCACTGCTGATAAGATGTCACAGTCAGTCAGTAGGACTAAAAAAAGCATCTGATTTCCTGGAAGACGGCGTCTGTAATCTGCCTGTTCCTGAACATGGGTGTACTCTTGGTCATTTTCTTCAGTCTCTGCAAAGAGCTCCCCGAGTTCAGGCAAAATGAGCGTCACTCGGCTGAACAGTCCCATGTGTGTCGAGCACGTACTACTCTAAATAACCTCAGGCCGTTTCACCAACAAACACATCAGGTAGAAATGTTCTCTGACCGTATGTTAAAGGAGTAATACTAAATAGTAAGGTGGCAAAACATACTGTATTAAGTCTATAAGTCTGTCTGTTTCTGTAATATTTAATGGCCATGCATTTCTTAAACGAGTCCACTATATCTGATAATTCTGCATGCTTTTAATTTATTTCACATGTTCACATTCTGTTAAACCCTGCTGATTTTTCCCGTGAAGTTCCCTTAAGCAGTGTTTCAAAAAAAATCCTCATTGTATAACATTATCACTACATTGATATTCTCTATCTGCTGTATCAAAATATTAAAACACAAGACAACATGTTTTTTTTTTTTTTATGGCTGCACCATTCCACCGCAGGGAATCATTCTAGACATTTTGTGCCTTATTTTATACTCCCTTTGCAAGAATTCAGCTCAAGAAAAGTAGTACCTATGGGAACATTAGGGTCTAGACTCAAATTTGAAATACATTTCTCTGGGTCTGAACAGTGGTGTTCCACTCATCCAAAGTTTGTAATGATTGACCTACTTCCTGTGAGTGTATAGTGTTGAAGAGGTTAACGTCATGCAGTGTGTGTAAAAGCTTAATGAGTTTAAGAGCGTAATTACATATTTCTCTGAGACTGTCATGTATCTGTCATCATAGCCAGCGTCTGCTTTGTATGGAAACTGCTACAGTGAATATTGTCTCCGCTGTTGATTTGTGAATGTAGGGCACGGCAACATGTATCTGGAGAGATCAAACATGTTAACCAACTTGTTCTTCTACTTTAGAAGACAATGCGCATGCCTTCATGATAATATATTGGTTTCAACTGTTCCCACAACTGAGCTCAAGCAGACATGAGCTTAAAAGGCATGTCAGGTATGGTTTTACAGCGGATTGATGGTGAGAGTGTTTGATCTAGTCCTCATGGGTACTCGTTCGGCTTGTACGTATTTGACTTTGATGTTACGGTTTTGACTAAGTTGTCAGGAGCAGGAACGGTGATTTTTCCTACATGTCCAATAATGTGGTATTTGTGGAAAAACACAAACCGTGCTGTGTCTCTAGCGTCTCCCGTCCAGATGTGATAAGAGTCGGTCTAGACCTGCTCTATAACTTTGTTATGGTATGGCGCTATATAAATAAAACTGCATTGAATGTAAGCAGATGGTTTGTGGCATATTGATTTTAATTATACAGGAAGTGTGGTGTTTGTCGCTTGACAGATCATCATCCTATGGCTGCTTGTTTGTCTGCCTGGAAATACAGCACAGTGGGTATTGCACGATCGCAGAGTGCTTCCCATGTTGACAGCTCGGTTGTGTGACTCACAACAGTTGCATGCAATTGTTCCCGTCCCATGACATCCTGGCTGTGGCATGATGCAGCGGCGGCCATGACGGTGAAGTCAGCTGTGATGTAATGCAGGGCTATTTCAGGTCCACCTCTGAGCCTCCAAGGTCTCCGTCTGCCAGCATGCCACCCAGCCCTTATCTCAGGCAGCACCTCATCTATCGTGAGCCAGACAGCCGCACATGAACCGGCGTTCACAGAATTTACTAGAAACCTTTTGATGCACCGGGGAAAAGTCAGAGGCGTGACTAGATGTAAAATACAGGTTACGTACTATGAATTGTTTTCACAGTTATTTAGTGTAGGCCAACATTAGGCTGTAGCAGAGATGAAAACATCTAATTTGGGGTTGGTAGTTACAGGGTGGTTTCGGTCCCGGAGCTTGTGCTCTCACTGACATGGTGTCTGAGGCCGGTTAACCTCAGGACAAAGCTCATTTTCAGGACTGTGGGAATGCTGTGTGTTTTCTCTGCTTAAAGTCAAGCAGGGCTCCTTTAGTGTGAAGAGCTCTCAGAGGGCGTGTCTGCAGGTAACCCAATAAATATCTTTCTTTACCAGGTGCCTCCAGACAGAAATATAAATGCATCAGGTATGTTGCAATTGCGCAGTCTTACCTGGGGGAATCCCTTGACAGAGGGTTTTGTTTCAAAGTTTACACAACAGTAGTACAAGTTGACGACCAGCCTTTTATAAGCAATAATAATAAGTTTGACTTATTACAGAAGAGTTGGACAGAGCGGAACGTAATATTGAAAATACACACCGAAAATGTTACACTTTTTTGTGTGTGTTGCTGTAATGACAGCGCTGTGTTTTCTGTTTACTTCTTCTCATTGTCAGGCCAGAGGACCATCTCAAGGAACACCCTGACTGATACAGTATCCCAGGACTGTTACAGCAGCGATGAGAGTGCAGTTTTAAATAGGGTAGCTTTCCCCCAGCCCCCATTCACTGCTCCCCCTGCCCCTCTATCTTTGGCCCAGTCAGTCGTCATACCCAGAGGCTGTGAATCCTCATTGTGTACCAGACTGCTATACTCAAGCTGACTGTTCCCTGAATGGAACTAAACACACACACAGTTATATCTGGACAGCTTCAACAGTCCCAGCAGCATCACATACCATGCGCCAAACTCACTCCAGCAGCTTTCCCAGAAATGAGGGTGTGTTTTGGACTCCTCCGTGGCTTCTCTTTTACTGGCTTTCTTCAGAAGAGATGGATCTTAGTCCGTTTGAATGCTCTTTTCTATTGAATGAACTTGAGCCATTTAAGTGTCACAAAAGTGTGCCTAGTGTGCATCTTAGTTCCTGTTTTATTTTTAGGTTGTATTTATTTTTATCTGTTCATCTGTGTTTAATGTTTGTCAGTCAGACGGACTGAGGTGGCATCGAGCCAGACGCCGTTGACATATTTGAACAAGTACCTGACTCTGTAACTCCCAGCGTTCCTTTTCAACTGCCTCCTGCTTGTCGTCACACCTGTGCCAACTTTCCCTTCCATCTGCCAGTCGACAGAGCTTGTAATGGCACATGCCAAGGAAAATGATGTAAAGCCTCTCATTTATGGTGTCCAGTTAATCACGCCCAGATATAGTGAAGGCATCACACTTTCAGCCTAACATGTGGTGAAGCATGTTCACTCAGAACTAGGCGGTACACAACAGTAATGCAAACAAAAGCTAGCATCAGCGTTTGCACTTCCACTCTGTTAGTTTCACTTCTCTCATCTAGTCTGAAATGGACATTCTGTCTTCTCACCAATATTGCATTTCCTGATCATTTGTTGCTCCTGCATGACGCATTTGCTTGCTGTCAAACCATGAGCCGAGTAAGGAAGCGTCCCGACCTCTGTGACCTGGGGGGAAAAACTGACTTTATTTCTATGGACAAAGAGTCAGTGTACTTTCTTCAGTTAAATCAGGATTGAGGAGGCTTCCCCCTTACTGGGGCTGTGACCGTCCCAGAGGACCTGCCCCAGCCATCCCAGTTTTCCTGTGCTTTTGTCGGGAGTTTTCCACAGATCTCTTGGCCCAGCTGCATGTCTTCATTCCGCCTCCTTCCTCCCCCATCATCCTCGTTTTTATATGTCCCTGATCCCAGCTCGGAGACCCTGGCTTCACCTTCAGTCTTTCCCAGGATGTCTCCTCACTTCTTCAGAGCAGCTTATATCGCCTATATCAGAGTCTGGATCATTAGCTCGTAGATACATGACAGGATTATGTCTGAACTGAAACGGAAAACCTTAGAAATTAGGTTGTATTTGCTTAGATCACTGATATGTTCTGTAGCGGACATTTATGATTTTGTGTGCTCTGCAAATAACATCCTGAAAGATATGAATACAGTGGGCCACACATTCTGTGTATCCTACTTCATGTTGATGGAACTTTGGCAGAAGAAATACAGATGGGATAAATTTTGGGTTAAAGATATCAGAGCTTGTCTTTGGGGAATGTTAATGCCTTGATGAGTGATTCTCACTTGTTTTGACACAGAGACCGAAATTTCACCTTAAATTTGTGAGTCATTGTTCCACAATCTACGTTGTTCGTAGCCGCAGCCAAAATGTATTGTGACCCTCGTTTGTGTTCCCACCACAGCGATGTGTAACCGTCAGAGCCACAGATTTCTCCTGTGGGCTGCAAATGTCTGAGACTATGTCTGTAACACACTGCAAAAAAATGGATAAAATTTACTTGTCGATCGTTTGTGCAGAGGTTATGTTGTAGTTGATGTCTGTGGGCTTAATGTGTGTGCTCTTCTTACCACATGCAGCGCTGGGAACTAGAGCACATACAGTAGCTGTGAATAAACACTTATCCGTTGCTCAAACTACAAGTCATGCCCATCCAGATAAACTTTGTGCATGTAGGACTAATTTTACTGATCGCTCTCTGCCTCTGCTTCTCTTTCATTTGCATATTCCCTGTGTAACAGATAAAAAGAGATTAAAATATGGGAGCTTCATTAAGATGACCTAGTTGTTCTGTGTGGAACAAACGGTTTCCCCTTCCTAAAATCCAGAGGGGTACCTGAAGCCTAAATAGGTCTCTGTGGCTGTTTCCTCTGCAATAATAAAATCAAGTCCTCCTACCTGTGACTGAATGAAGTTTGTACTGTCATCCCAAACCGAAAATCTGCCCCTGTGCAGCTGTGATAGGTGACACACTAAATGGGTTTTGGTGAAGAATGAAGCTGCTGGCCACAATTGATATTCCCTCTCCTTCACCTGACTCTTAACTCGGGCTGTGCACACCTAAACATAAACTCTGCACAATAAGTAGACGCACATGCTCACCCGCCCACATGTGTGCATATTTTCACAGCCTGCAGTGGTGAAAATCAATAAGCTATTCTCTGGGCTGTTACATCTGTCAAGGAGACAATTGCATGTGAAGTGTCAAGAGGAATTTTAATTTCAGCAAGTGCATGAAATATATTTTTAAAAGATTTAAGGACAAAAATAATTAGACCTTACAATGAAGGTTGAGTCAAATAATTATAGTGGCTTTGAATAAAATGACTAATTAGTGAAACATTTGAATATTCTAATATTACACTGAATGTTTGATACCCTACATTCATGACTAGTGAATGCATTTATGAAAATTTGATGTTTTTATTACACATAAGTTTTTATCTCACATTCTTGATATGTGAGATAAAAACTCCTCTCTTGTTTATACAGGTTCACTTTAGTGTGCTTTTAGAGAGATTTAACAGCTCTTATAGGTGTGGAACTAGAAAATGAAAGAAGCTGAAGAGGGGTTTTAAAATGTACTTAGTCCTCTTTGATCATTGTTGCTAATTTTAAAAGAACAGTATGATTTAATAAGAATTCAGTTTAACCAATCATTCCTTATTGCCTTTGGAAACCCTGTAAAGTGCCAACTTAGGGGTTGACTTTGGAAAGCTCTATGTCATGAAAGAGTAGACAGCCTCCATTCTCTCCTCTGCTGGAGTCCATGCTAATATGGCAAATTCCCATTATCCCAGTGCTACAGGCCACACTTCATCTGCTCTCTTCAATAGACGTGTCAGCTTCGATGTCACACTACGCTGAGATCTCACTCTGGCTGCTCTGCGCCAGGCCTGAATGGGCGGCAGGCCTGACTCAAACAAGGCCCTACATTTTCTGCATACAGTGACATATGCTTCATCATGGGCAGGGATGGGATGTATATGTTTACATGTGCAGTGTGGATGTGTTCCTGTGCATGTGAGCAAGTGTATGTTGTTTCCGTGGCTGCGTGGACCGGACACAGATAATGCTCCCAGTCTGCAGTGTGTTTCCTGCCTTCCTTTGCACGTATCTCCCCCTCCGCTCCTCTGCACTTCCTTCCCTTCAGCTCCTCAGTAAAATAAGCAGTAACCAGACCTTTCTCCATGCTGGTGGTCTCCCACAGAGGATGTGAGATGTCAGGGCTGATGGCTCTCCTTTGTGAGGTATTTTGAATCCTGTTGATTGATTAGATCGCAAAGATAAACCTAAATACTTGTGATAGTAACATGGCAATGTGTGCTGTGTTTTCTCTGTATAGCTTGGCTATAGCACCAATACAACGTCTCTGCTATAACTGTAACTCTAATGGAGTTAACCCATCTTCTGCCTCACCTTGAGTAATTATCTCAGTTGAGAATTTGCTTAGTGTACCTTTTTACATTGATGGAGGAATGAAAACTTCAGCTTTCTCTTACTTTATTTTTATTTTTTTTGACCACGATCAGGCTGCACAATGACCCTTGTTCAGCCCTGTCTACATCAGGCCATACAATGCAGCCTTTTGTAGGCTTGATTCAGGCTGTTATCATGCTGGAAACTATTTAGATGGGGATCACATGTTGTTGGGGCACGCTGTTTCTGAGATACTCCTCTTACTCACTTAATGAGAGAATGTCAAACCTCCAGTAGACAATGAGGTGCTTGTTTGTAGTCTCAGGACACATTTGGGAGAACTAGATGCTCCAAGAAAGATGGCTTACTTCCCTTTGTTGTCTAAAGTGTCTTCTCTTAGTTAGCCATAAATGTAAGATGTTGTGTCAAACCAGTGCAGTCCTGATTATGGCAAGCAGTGCAAATGGAGATCTTTGACATTTACATCTTTGACAAGGGTTGTCATACCAGACCAAAATCATCAACATTTTGATCTGGTTTGACAGCCCCTAATTTGGAAATTTAATATGAAAATGTATGTATTTCCATGCTTTGGAAAAGGCATTTATTATGTGTCCTAGTCTGTAAAAATACAAATTTATGCAGCAAGGCTTTCTGAAAAAACATTTTGAATCCAGTTATATTAATTTTATGATTTTCACTCATTACATTTTATTATGTAGATATAATCTAGGCTTAATCTAATTGCTTCTCATCCTTCTCCACCCAGTGAGCAGATATATATTACAGTTGACATGCCCCGTCATTGCAGAGCCACTGTAGCTGTTGGTTTTAAACATCTACCACAGATCTCTGTTAGCCTCTGAGTTGAGGTCAGGTCCTCTCGAGTATCACAGTCATGTTGAATTTCAATAACTGTCCATGTTTATTATGTGCGTACTCTCTTTACCCTAGTGTGGAGTTGTACAGCAGGTTTCAGGAGCTGCTCAATGTTCCCACTCTGTGGTAGGCACTGAGCTTCCTTTTAGGGTGCAGCTGGAGATATAGTAAGTTGAAGATAAGCTTTCACAGTAAACAAAGAGGCTTCAGGTCTGGTAGCTGGAGTCCCAGCCTAAAACGAACTGCTTATCAACTGCTTTATCCCAAAGTGGTGAAGGCCGTTTCAATGGGAGCTGGCTCAACAGGGTGTTACCTGATCTAACAGAAGGGGTCATGGACTATACACAAAAACCCGTTGTATTGTTATTGTATAGAACCATATCTAGTTGCCTTGGCCTGTGAGGTATATATATAGCCCACGCCGAGGGAGGGTTTTATTTTTTTTACAATCAGCTTCTTCCTCAAGATTAGAGACACAAACACAGCTCTGGACTGAGACATGACACAGATTTAGTAAGTGAGCCTAATTTTTCCACTGAAGTGAAATCAAGCCTTTATTTTCAGTTGTGAGCTGAAAAGACCCGTTAACAATCCTGAGATTGTAGTGCCTTAGCTAAGGAGCCTCGGCCATGTGCGCAGTAGCTCCAGTAGGAACTGTGTTGTAAATAATTCACCTGTGCAGAATAACTACATAATGTATGTGCTGACTAAGCCACGCATGTCATAGTGTTTCACGTGTATTGCAAAAAGAAGAAAACTTTGCGCTTAGCAGAGATGATACTCTGTTGGCTGATATTCTATATGTGAGAACACTTAGATTAAAGTAATCATATATCTCGGTCTCATCTCTCCTTCATATTGATTTCCTGTGCAGGATATTGCCGCACGTAGAAAGGCTGGGTCTTGTGCCGATAAAATAACCAAGCACAGTTTCCCAGGACCTGCATTCATCCGGCAATATATAAGGCATTGTAGAGGTAGACGGAAAGCAGTGCAGGCAGTGGTGAATACAGATATTGCTTTGGGAGGTGGTTATTTCTTGCACAGAGATAAATGGACGCATCCAGTTCCATAAAACTAGTTTGATGTGCAGAGCGTTTGAGAGGTGTAGTCACATTCTCTTCTGAGAGAGAACAGCCTACTCCAGAGATCTGGAGCAGGAATTTTTTTTTATGTTGGTCTACAGTTTCTTCCAGACGTTTTGCAATCCAGAAGATTTGCTTTTGGGCTCTATAAATACCCCACATGCATGCAGCCCGCTGTTAGGAGGCCATTTATACTTTCATGAGCTATTCATATCTCTGGCACTTGATTCTGTCATTTAGTAAACACTGTTATGACAGTGAGGCAGCCTGGCAATGGACCTGATACAATCTGTCACTCCAGACTGAAACCACTGAGACTAAAAGGTTAAGTCTCCATTGTAACATACCACCCAGTGCTGACAGCCTAAGCTAAAGATCTGTGGAAAACATGGGAAAAGGCATGAGCTGCTCCACCTTTTCTGGCTGGGTGTCAGCTATGCCCACCCTCAGTCACCCACCTTACCATAGCAGCCCAACCCACCACCCACCATAGCTGTGACATTTGATCTCAGGGTCAGCTGCGGTGGATATTTCTGCTGTGTGTGTTTTTTAATGTCGTAAGGGCTGGTTTGATGTGACAGCCTGTCACATGTCACTAGGGCCATTTCAGATGATGGCAGCTTTACTGGTACTCGGTTACACTTCACTCTCTGGCCTGCGGCAGTTTTTTGCAGAGTTTTTTCTTCCCTGTAAGATGGGCAGGAAGAGTGATAGAGGGGGGTTTTAAGCCTGGACTGTGGGTTACAGCTAAATTTTAGTTTTGTTGAAGAGCAAATTGTGTGTGGAAGCCATGCATTATATTTAAAGTCACACTGTTTTCATAGTCGCTAGAGCAGCCAGAAATAATGAGACGCTTCAGAGACATGCTCTAATTACTCCCTTGGTTATATCATAGATGTAAGTCTATATACAATCAATGTCCACAACTGGTTAAGTCACCTGCCATTAATGTCTGCTTTGCAGTATAACATGTTTATTTTAGTGCCTGTTTCTGTGCTCTGTTTCTGTTCTCCTCACCGGAATGAAATATCAGTAGCTTTGTAGTTTTGTCAGCTTCTTAATTCATCCCGGTCAGAAACACGATGTGCTATATAAAGATCAAAAGTATCGTTCTGCAGTGAATGCGCAGATGGGACTCAGATGCCTCTAGGACCTACACCAGACGCATGCCTGCAATGTTATTAAGTGCAAATAATTTATGTTTAGCTTGTCTGTCGGGGTGAACTGCCAGATCTGTTGCTTCTTCTTATAATTTCCCACATGCCTCCACCCAGTCACTAGAATGATCATGTGGTCATGAGTTTCTGCTAATCGTTATGAAATCCCATTTAAGGGAGCTACGGCTACTGTATATTGATGTTGATTTCACAATGGCAACATTTGTGCAAGTGTGTCTGATCTAGATGGAATTTAATTAGAGAAAATGTCTGATCTGCTTTGTATGTCTTCTTATATTAGCCTTTACCAAGAATGTTTCTTGTTATTTTAGTGACAGAATAACTTGGGGAGAGTGACTGCCTGAATAGCCTAGCTTCCCTCCATTGTTTCCACTGTCAAGCATTGCCTCCAGCATGGAGTGAAATTTAAGAAACAATGGATAGAAGGAGCTATAGTGAATGACTAACTGTTAGATCATGGGGAAACCAAACAACTTGTTTGTGTCATTAGTTATTCAGTTTTACGCTGTTAATCAGTCTAGAACCTGCTTACTTTGCACAGAATTGTAGCAACATATTGAAAGCTTCTAATACATGGAAAATGTTTAGATAACACTACAATACTAATTTCAGTCTGAGTGGTCAAGAAGTAGAAGCAACATGCAGGAGGGAGGATGAAGGAGGGAAAGGAGGAATGAAGGACTCGGGCCAGGAAGCACTGCAGCTCTCAAGAATGAGGTATCCGGACTTCTCACTACACGGATGAGGTCATCCATCATGGCGCCTGCCCGTGCATGCTAGGCGGCAATTCCTCCTGCCTACTGTCCACCCTGACTCTATAATCCCTGCCAGGACCAAGCAGAGCCCTACCTGGTCAGCTATCTGGGGCTCTGTCAGCCACCCCTCAGTGTGGCTGCAGCTACTCTGCCTGCTGTGGAGTAGCGCATAGCAGTAGAGCACACACAGTACCCGGAAACCAGCCAGCTCCTGTCCATAATGGTTACACTTTATGTGGCTTCCTCCTCTGCCATTTCAGCTTGGTTCAGATTCAGCCAGAGATCTTGAGGAATGTGAGCATGGCATGCACTGAGATTAGAAATGGCCCCGGATAGAGAAGATTTCAATTATTTCGCAAAACTATGTCAGAAATGTTGAATTCATGAATTATTTCTGTGAAATATGATATAATATGAGAGGGTAGTGCGGCCGTCCATTAACCCCAGGGTTGGTTCGATCCCAGCGCCTCCAGTCCACATGTCGAAGTGTCCCTAGGCAAGACACTGAACCCCAAGTTGCCACCGGTGGAGGCCAGCATGGCAACTGTGTCCCCATCGTTGTGTGAATGTGGTGTGAGTGTAAATGTGTGTTTGCCTGCCCTGTGATTGACTGGCGACCAGTCCAGGGTGTTCCCCCGCCTCTCGCCCAATGCCTGCTGGGATTGGCTCCAGCCCCCACCTGCAACCCTTATATATGTATGTATATGTAAATGTGAGCTTTGTAGATAATATGTGTTTAGTTGAAAAAGCTCTGTTTCCATCCTTTCTCTTCATGTACAGTAGTAGTATAGGGACTGAGGATTTTAAACATCAGCAGAAAAGATGATGGATCCAATTTAAAAGAGGCCATGGCCAGATTACTATTTTATTTATGATGAATGTGAAACAGGGGGGCAATGCTCCCTTTCAAGCCTCTGCGCATATTTGAAGCAAACTGGTTTTATTGTGCACAATGAACGAGCACAAAATGAAGCAGTAGCACGACCCCCACCCTCACTAAACTGTTTTCTTTTCACGCGGTCTTGAGTGTGTTCAAAGTGGCACTTAGATCTCCATCCACTGAGCCAGTCTTCTGTTTGACTTTAAGCCTCGCCTGTGACAGCTGGGCCTCTGTTGTCATAAGCCAATGCCTTTCTCTGCATGACTGGAGACCATTACCAAGTGATTATATTAAATGATGGCATGGAAAACTTCATTGGGCTTGAGTTTGTATTCAGAACATATTGCAATAGATTGCAGCTCCCCAGACAGAGAAAAAGAGTGCTTGTTATGCCTGTCAACCCCAGTCATTATGGCCTGCAGGAAATCTGTGCACCTGGAGAGACATCAGCTTGTCCCCAGTGTTTTGTCCACCTGTCTGTCTTCCCCCGCTTAATGGAGAGAAGAAATGGCCTCGAGAGACAATGTCGGCCCCAGAGTTAAAACAATCTATGCAGGGTTGTCATGGGTCTCGTGATTGAGTGGGAAGTGTTAGATTTGCACATGGAACCAAATGACGGCAGGAAGCCAATCTTGCGAGGCGCAGTGCAAAGCTATGGGAGTGGGTGTTTTCCCTCTTTAGATGTGAATCTTGAAGTAAAAACAAATCTTTTTGAGAATCTAGATTAAATCGGGGTGGTCTAAAGAATGCAAGCCTCGAATCAGTGTTGGGAATGTAAACACTGTGGGGAAACTATTACACGCTTTGAATTGTTTCCATACAACATCTCAACCAGAAAAAAGCACAATCACCTTGAGGGTAAGATAAGGCATAGTTCTGCATTAGCTAAGTAGTTGGTCGGGTTGAATGAATTCAGTAGTATGGTCTTGTCTCACTGAGCCATAGCCAACAGATTTTCTTTTACCGTCAAACTTGACCATGAACAGATAACATGCACTGTGAAGGGAGGGATAATCCTCCAGCCTGGATAATTGCCAAACACAGAATTCAATCAACTCTCCTTCACCCAAGGATATCTTTCCTTCTGAAGGACTTCCTGCCTATGAAGACCCGTCTTTTCAAACAGGGACCAGCCTTGAGTCCTACCGTCTCTGTGCAGTGATTTCTAATTATCACTTGATGGAGAGATGACTGACATTTTGAGTGCTCCCTCACAGTGAGGAATGAGTCGGTGGCTGTCGAAGCCATGCTTGCGTCTGAACAATGACTATGCCAACTGTTCCAGCTAAACTCCTCCTTCCTGAGACACGAGTCGCGGGCCCGTGCCAGTTCAGCTGTCATATTGACTTTGGCGGAGGACGAGAGATCGAGGGAGACAGGCTTCCAAGGCACTTTGGGTTTTCCTTGGGCTATGACCAAATGCCCTTACAAACCACTGGTCAGCAGGCTAATGGAAAACCATAACAATGGCTGCATTAATGCATTAAGTTTTGCTAGCATCTTCTGCAAGACTTCTTTGCTGGTGTGAGATGCAGATGTTTAGTAGTCTATCTGATCTCACTCATTTAGAGCTGTCGGATATTTCAGCCACCCTTCTCACTTCATTCACATGGTTTAACTGGTTTTTAAGTCTGTCTGTGTGGGTTTCATTTGGCTAGCAAGTAGACAGCAGGCATAAAGAAATGATGAAGCTGTACTTGCCTGCAAATGGCAATCACTCGCGCAGAGACCACGTGCAAGTAAAGACGAGAAGAGTAGGGACTCATTAGGAAAACAGCGCCTAAGGAGGAGAGTGCAGTGCAGGAACAATGAGAGTTGTTTAGTTTGCTTCCACCATCCAGTCTCCATTGTCTGGAGGCAGAAAACCAAGTAAAAGCAGGAGTAGCCAAAGTTTTGCATGGAGGAAAATTAGGCTCCCTAACTGTCTGCTGTCAGTTCAGTCCCAGTCTGTTTCTGTCTGCCCTCTCCCTTCACTGAGCTGCTCTATATCAGGAGCCCCGCTGTTTGAACTAATGGCGAAGGTAATTAAATGTCGAGTGTTCTTGTGCACAAGCACAGATACTGGTATCAGATTTGCATTTCCCTAATGTTACTAGCCGGTTCATAAGAGAGATAGAGTCTTAGTGCAATTACAGGCAGATGACATTGCAGTATTTCTTTTAGTAATACAAAAACGCATGAGTGAAGTCATGTTGACCCAAGTTGAATGGATTAAAGTAGAGTGAAGCAGAATCTGTCAGAATGTGTCACTTTTTACACTGTTTAGTGGTAATCATCCAACCATATCTCTCTGTTTCCCACACTTTGGAGTCTCTGACTCTGGTCCAGTCTGCCTTGCTAATCTGGTATCACAATCCAGACAATGTCACTGGAGGTCAAACAGTATTCAATATAAAAGCCTAATACGTGCACAAGGCCAAAACCTTCCAGAGTGACAGTTGAATGAAAGATGAAACGCCACTATAACAACTTCACATGCACGCTGTTGTTTTAACATATATAACATCCCATCCTGTTTTTCAGCACTCTCAATAACTCTATTGTGGCAGAAATGTCAGCATATGATATAGTAACTATACCAGTGTCCTGTGAACTGGTGAACTGAGAAACATCTGACAGCGAGAGCTACACTGTGTTTAAATATTAACACATTGGCTACAGGGGTCATCCCCTGCTGCCCTCAGTCTGAGGTTTTCCTTCCGTCTCTGCTGAGATGCCCTGACGACACTTCCCATCATTACTTGGGCTAAAACAGAAGCCTGTGGTGTGTTAAAATGGCAATGTGAAGCAGATGTGCTCACTGGAAGCTGTGGTGTTTTTTCAAGGAACTGGATCTGTAACAGGAGAAGTTAGGATGTGACCTGTGTGACGATGCCATCTTGTAAGGCATTTTAACTAAATGAGCCTCTGAAACTGAAATAACTTAATGACAGGAAAGGGATTTTTTTTTTCAAATTCATTTGGTTTTGTAACAGCTCCATAGCTGAGGAGACGCCTTCTTTTACAAGTTTACGCATTTTTGTTTTGCAGAAAGGCCGTCATTATTTTATTATTTTATTTATCCCTCTTATCTGCAGAGTGAAAGATTGCTTTAATCAATAATTAATGCATAACTGTGCATACGCACATGTTTGTGGGATGCTGCTTGATCATTTGAAGAAGAAATGGTGACTGTGTATGGTAAAGGGTTAAGTTCAGTTTTCCATAGAATAACGGGAATTAAGAAAATGACAGGAAATGAACCACCAGGCCCAGAGAAGTGAGGTTTAGATGGTGGGACAATAAAACGAGGGGATAGTGATAACAAGGCTGCAGCTACATGCAGGCTGCCTGATGGTGAGGTTTACTGTGGACCTCCTTTGGTTTACAGGCCTCGTCATGGGAACGCATACAGTCATTAGTCTCTGATAAATGTCTGCAAGGAAGCACAGCAACTTCAAACCACCAATAGGATTTATGTTTGATTTAAACTGTAGAATTAAGGGATTACTTTGAGACTGCAAACCTCCCCTCATTTTTCAATGGCTCTGTGAACTGTTTTGGGGAAGCAGACACTACATTCTCTGTCTTCTCAGTGGTTTCCCCTTTACTATCTTTAACAGAAATATATAATCACCCATGCTTGAAAGAAATAAGGGGCCTTAGCACCCTCTTGTGAAATGATTTGGCGGCACAAAATCATTGTGACCATTATATTTTTAGCCGCAAACAATACCTTTTTAATATGTATGCGTTTTAATGGGAGTAACTTGATGTTTCGTGTGATTCATTGAGACTCATAATAAAAGCATCTTCTTCTCCTTCTCTGTCTGTGTAGCTGGCAGGCCTGGGGTGGGACAGAGAACATGGCTGAACCACGGCGGGAGAGCACCAGCAGCCTGCAGAGGAAGAAACCTCCCTGGCTCAGACTGGACATTCCCACGGCTCAGATGTCACTAGATGAGCCTCCCACTTTTGTTCAGGTGTTCTTTTGTGGTGAATCCCCTTCTTGTTTTTGTCATGGTTGTCATGACTTGTGTTCACACGTATCCTTTGCTTCCGTTCCTGTGTAGCCGGTGAAGAGGCAGGGGTTCCTGCGCAGCATCAGCATGCCAGTGGAGACCTCTCACCTTCAGTCCCCACCCCGTGACCTCTTTGACACCCGGCGGCCTGTTTTACAACGCCAGTCATCCATCACTCAGACCATAAAGAGGTAAAAGCAGATATCAATACATCAGATTTATATATTGACATCTAAATATATATGGGTTGTAGCAAGATTATGATATGAAGATCTTCACAACGCTTTTGCAGAGAAGCATGCAAATATTGTCGGGTTTTTTTCATCTGATATAGATGTAATTTTGGCAGCCTGTGTCCCATGGCATGTCAAAAAACAACAGTGTTTCTGCTTTCCTTACCTTTTTCCCAATTGCATGGCTGTTACTTATTAACAATCTTGATGTCATCTTCCTGGTTATAACTTCCTAATGTGGTAAATCTCAATGAAAATCTAGTCTTGACCTTCTTTGGGTTCTCTGCATGATGCCTACAGCACTGTCCAGCTGCACTTTTTCTTCTCACTGCCTGTTGTCTTTTCTCTTTCCTCCTACTTCCTACTGTTCCTTCTCGCCACTTTCCTGCCCTGGTCTGCTTGGTCACAGCAGTAGAAGGGTGCACTTTGAGCGGATTAACACTGTGCCCATTAAGGGGCAGCGGGCTGCTCGCCGCAGCACCAGGAAGCACCATTCGCTCTCCAGAACCCTGCTCAGGTACGGCAGGGTTGCATTATGTGCATTATGACCTCACATGACTGCCAGTGTTAGGGTCAGATGTATATACTCCTGACTCCAATAAGTGAGTATACTGTATGTATGTTTAGCTTACAATGTTAATTCTAATGTGATTTTGATTTTAGATTTTTTTAATCACTTTGAGTGTTACATACTGTATGAAGCATTCACAAGAATTGTTGTTTCACAATAAGTTGCTGGGTGTTGCAGCTGTGAATCATGTCATCGCTGCAAAGATTTATTTTAAATGAATCATAAAAGGACCCAAACCAAAAGTGGTTTGGGTCCACCTCATTCAGAGTTACAGTATTAACCCAGCCGGGGGAGTGAGAGGAGCCGCACATTTATCTACGCGTCTATCAAACCGCATTCATCACAAGAATTAATTGCTTCTGAGTTGTACTTGTTAGTGAGCTAACGTTTTAAGGCTGACATGCCACAACTGATGGCTTCTTTAGTGGACTCTGATTCGATAACTGTAGGCCGTGACTCTGTTCCACCATACTCATAGAAACCGAGGTTCGTAAGGGCAAGTCCACTGCTTCAAAGAAAGGCACACCTTTTCTAGAATATTATCTGTACAATCATGTCACTGAGGCATATTTTGAGAGCAAGAGCACAAGGCAACCAGCAAAATGTATTCACTGAAAGAAAGAGAGAGCTGAGCTAGTGAGAAATAGATTTACTGAACATTCACTCTGCAGCTGGTAATTAGTGTAGAAACAGCTAGCTTTCCTGAACTTTCCTTTGAAGGATGTTTCCACTTACAGTTCCTGCCCTCAGGGTGCAGTAACATTGTTTGCTCTGCTACTTATTAGGCTTCAACAATGTGATTGCACATATATTCTTCAAGATTTAGTGGAATGGGCCAATATGGAGGGTGGAGTATGGCACAATTTAAACCTCAGAAAAATCCCTCATTTTCTGCATATTTGCTGACCCACCCCTCCATGTACAGGGCTCTTAAGAAGGTCACCAATGAGTGCCTCCATATCTCTTTAGCAAGTTTCACCATGTCAGACAGCATTTAATCTGTCTGTGAGAAATTAAGTATGTGTGTGAGTTTTGTGATACAGAGCTGAAAGGTTAGTGTCTGTGGTGTTAGGGGAACAGCAGACTGGTTTGGGGTCAGTAAGGACGGCGATGCCACCCAGAAATGGCAGAGGAAAAGCCTGCGCCACTGCAGCCTGCGCTACGGAAAGCTGAAACCACAGGTGATCCGAGAGATGGATCTGCCCAGCCAGGACAACATCTCCTTAACCAGCACTGAGACCCCACCTCCTCTTTATGTCCCCAGCTCACAGCATGGCATGCAAAAGGTACAGGAATATATGGGTTGCTTTGCTAAATGCTGTTCTTATTTGAATCCATTTTGTTAAAAATGAAAAATGTGTCATGCAGATGGTGGACCATGTACTTTAATTAACAAATTGGAGGCTTTTATAGAACTTGCCAATACCAGTATTGATCATTCTTCAACTGATGTTCTTGAATATATCTACTGGGATATCATCTTGGCACACGTGTCCACTATGACCAAAAATATCTCCTTTTGTGTTAAATTGACCTTAGTTGCAGCATGTCTGAGGTAAAATATCTCTTGGTAATTCATATTGTTGGGCTCTTTCTAACTACCGCTTGTTGAACCCATTGGCCTCCAGATTGTGGACCCATTGGCGCGAGGACGAGCCTTCCGTATGGTGGAGGAGGTGGATGGATACAGCGTGCCTCAGACCCCCATCACTCCTGGAGCCACCTCGCTTTGCTCCTTCACCAGCTCCCGCTCAGGTCTCAACCGACTGCCTCGCCGACGTAAGAGGGAGTCTGTGGCAAAGATGAGCTTCAGGGCTGCAGCAGCGCTGGTCAAGGTGAGTGCAAGGAATGAGATCCCCTGAACAGATTCATTACAAATATCTGCAATCAGAATCAGAAACAGGTTTATTGCCAAGTAGGTTTGCTTCGGGGAGTTGGCTTGTAAAGATAAAATATATGCAAATAAATGGAAAATAAGTGTAACAAAACACTTGTTGTGTACATGTTCCTTTCTGTACGTTATTGGACTTCACTGGTATTGCATTACATTACTTTACCAGAGCGACTGCATGTATGTTTGTGTTTTTTAGGGCCGCTCATTACGAGAGAGCACTCTAAAACGGACCCAAAGACGCAGCTTCACCCCTGCCAGCTTCATGGAAGATGACATGGTTGACTTTCCTGATGAACTAGACACATCTTTCTTTGCCAGAGTAAGACAGGAAATACAACAATGTTGTTATGCTATCGCTACTGTGTAACCGTGTTGATCTATAATTGAAATAAACCCATGGAATTATGATGTTTTCCACCTCTACTCACTATTTTCTTCCTTCTATGTTCTTTCTAGGATATACTGATGCAGGAGGAGTTGTCCACATATGCAGACGAGGTGTTTGAGTCACCGTCTGAGGCGGCCGTGAAAGAGGAAGAGCCCAGCAGCAAGAAGGATGAGACGGAGCTGACAGGCAGCGCCCTAGATAAGACAGAGCTGGAGAGAAGTCACCTCATGCTGTAGGTTACTGTACTGTGGCCACAGTGTTGGTCATTCAGGCTGTGCTGATACCAGAAACAAGCATTTTTTAAATAATGATAAACCCTGTGATATATATATATATATATATGAACATATATATATGAACATATATGTGTATATATATATGAACATATATATATGAACATATATGTGTATATATATATGAACATATATATATACATATATATGTATATATGCA
>JAVQJF010086090.1:0-10283 GCA_036023855.1 Gadopsis marmoratus
GTGTGTGTCTGTGTTGTGTGTGTGTCTGTGTTGAGTGTGTGTGTTGTGTGTGTGTGTGTCTGTCTGTGTTGAGTGTGTGTGTGTCTGTTGAGTGTGTGTGTGTGTGTCTGTGTTGAGTGTGTGTGTGTGTGTGTGTTGAGTGTGTGTGTGTGTCTGTTGAGTGTGTGTGTGTGTGTGTCTGTCTGTGTTGAGTGTGTGTGTGTCTGTTGAGTGTGTGTGTGTGTGTGTGTGTGTGCTGGCTCTTGGAGCTGTGATCTGGGGCATCAGGTGGAGGTCTGACAGTAAAGCTGGAGGAGGTGCAGCTTTGGTTTCCTGTTGATCTGAGCGTGTCCTGGTTTCTACTACACACAGTACTGCTCCTACTGGTACTAGTACTAGCTTGTGTGCCTCTGTATGGACTTATGTAATCATGTCGTGTCAGTATTGTGGTTCATTGACTTTGTGACTGATGCTTTGCAGAGAAGAGATAAACGAACCAAGCAGCTGTGGCTCATCGTGTAGTGTGGATGATGTAAATGTCTGCAGGACCTCTGTTGTCTTTCTGCTCACATAAAGCCTGCTGTGTCTCTGTTGTCTCGCAGGAACCGTCTCAGAAGCAGATCGCACACGCTCGCAAGAAATTTAATTTTTATGACAAGGTGAATATTCTAAAACCTGCGTGTGACCTCATCGGTCTCTGGCCAATCACAGCCAGCGTTGCTGAGCTTGATTGTTGTTCTGTCGCCTTGCAGGCCGCCAGCGGCTCGGTCCTGAAGGAAGATCTGAAGAGTGTTTTCACTGACCTGTTCCCCAGTTTGAACAAGTAGGTCTGCAGCAGAACCACCACAACCTCCATCACATGTTGGTTTTGTTCCTGTGTGGCTGCGTTCAGTCAGCACGAGTTAACGAGCTGAATCACAGTGACAGGACAGGTGACAGACACCTGTCACTCTGTTTAACTGTCTGTGTGTCCTGCAGGAACATGTTGGAGCAGTTCATCACTGATGAGCTCAGAGCTGCAGACACAACCAACTCCAAAAGTAAGTTCTCAGTAGTGACACTTGTGACCTCTGTGCTGTCAGTCATGTGCATGGACAAACGTATATGGACACCCGAGCCATCAGGTCTGGGTGTTCCAGTCCATCCCAGAGGTCCTGGATGGGGATCAGGTCCAACCTCTGTGCAGACCAGTCCAGTTCTCCCACAGCAAACTGAAAACCAGCTGTCTTCACGGAGACAAACACAAACTGTAATGTGACTGTTAGGATCCAGAGCTCCAAACCAGGAGCAGCTGGCCAGAAGACACATGGTGACCACGTACTTTTGGCCCGTTTGTAAAACTCTTCCTTCTACAGTTTCAGTGTAGTTGATGTCTGCTGGCGTGTTTGTTGTGTCTTCACAGCGATAGACTTCCAGGAGTTTCTGGGATTTTACAAGCTTCTCTTCGCCCAGTGCACAAGTGTGGTGAGATTCAGTGTCTCTGTGTTCTTAATATGCCGTCATTGAAACGTCTTCCCCACAGTCAGATGACACTCATTTGGAAGGTCGGCTCGGCTAACGGTTACCCCCTGCCTCCTGTCTTTGTGCTAAGCTAGACTAACCACATGCTGTACTGGAGATGAACCTGAAACATGAGACCTTTAGTTAGCATAGCTCTTGATATTTGACATATAATCCTTTCTGGATCTGTTGTATTAAAGTCCCTTTTCATTACAAACACCTCTCTGAGCCTCAACTGCAGTCTGTGTTCACCGCTAACTAGCTAATGTTAGTATGCTAACATGCTAAGCTAAGATAGTAAACAGTATAACTGCTAAATGTTACAAGTTAGCATACAAGTTAGCATTCATGTCATTGTGAGCATGTTAGCGTGCTGTGCTGATGTTAGCATTTAGCTCAAGTACAGTGTTTTTAAAATGAAAAGTTGCGTTTCCTGCTGTGACGTCTGAAGTTGTCGTCTGTGTTCAGGTTGTTCAGGACTCTGATGTTGGTCACCGTCCTGAGGAGAAGATCAGCTGTCCACCTGCCAGTAAGGTGCGTCTGCTTTGAATATTAAATGAATACTTAAACTCCAGTGTTTGATTTGTTCCTCTTTCTTCTCTAAATGTAAACACACAGTGAACTAATCCTGACTTCAGTGTGTTTCTAAGGTTTTGTCCAATACTGTTAGATATATTAATAAAAATGTTGTAGTTATGTCCGCTCAGTTTTATTGGTTTTATTTATATGATCCAAAACATATGAGCCTCCACTGAGGTATGGAAACCCCTTTAAACTGATTCTGGAAGCTGCACTGCTGCACCCACCAGTGATGTCACCGTGTCCTGGAGTCCATTGTGACATCACTGAGTGCAATATTAACAAAGTGTAAAAGAATCATAAGAAGGAGGTTTTGGGATGTAGACATTAAGTCTATTATCTTTTCTACTCTCTGGAGCAGAAGGTGGCGGTAATGCACCAATAAGCTGGATGCCAACTGCCGTAAAACTAGAAGAATCATAAGAAGTGGAATTTTAGGTTTCTGTTAGGACTACGTGGCGCTAACGTAGCATCAGGTGTGCAGCAGCTGATGTTAGCTAATGTTAGGTGTGTCGCAGATGTTAGCTAATGTTAGGTGTGTCGCAGATGTTAGGTGTGTAGCAGTTGTTAGCTGATGTTAGCTAATGTTAGGTGTGTCGCAGATGTTAGCTAATGTTAGGTGTGTCGCAGATGTTAGCTGTGTAGCAGATGTCAGCTGATGTTAGCTAATGTTAGCTGATGTTAGCTGCTGATAGTGTCCCTGTCGTGCACAGATCCCCAGGTATAAAGGGCAGAATCCCAGCGGACAGAGTCAGACAGCAGCCCAGGTAACAACATGTAGAGCAGCCAGCTTCCTGCTAACAGCACGTCTGCTTACTAACATACTGCTGTCGCTCCTTATGTTACGGTCAGTGAACTCTTTAAACAGGACTGAGATGATTTGCATCAGAAGCCCAGCAGTTCTTAGAGTCATCACACAAACACAGATATCGATGACCTAAAGCTAAAACTCTACACGTCTCCTCACTTGAACTGTTCCCGGTTGATTAACTGTTCCCGGTTGATTAACTGTTCCCGGTTGATTCCCGGTTGTTCTCCGAGTGTCCAGGTGAGAATGTTGTTAATGATTATCTGCGTCTCTGCAGCCTGAGTGGGATACCTGCAGACTTTGAACCACGTCGTTACCTGTCAGCTCATAGTTTAACTTACACTTTGTGCTGCACTGCCATTAATATGGAAAACAAGTGTTCATTTACTGATCATAAAGACATAAATCAGTTTGAGAGTAATGAGAACGAGAAATGATAAAACCAAAATAATACAACTGATAAAATAAAAAGACATCACCATACAGTATAATATAAATAACAACACATGAATACACTCAAATAAATGTTTAGATGAAATAAATATCGTAATAATAACTGAGACTTCCAGCTGCTAATGACCTTAATGAAGGCAGTTCTGGTAAATGTTTCTACGTAGAACCGATGACATCAGAGCGCGTGGGTGGGTATTATAGAAAACAGTAACTGTTACATGACGTATAACACACACACACGATAGTTTAACACGTGGTTTCTAACATGAGGATCAGTTATCTCAGAACACGGACAGTCGAGCCCACAAGCATGTTGGAGTTTGCCACAAAGACCAGTGAAATAAACCCTCATTAAGAGGGACGAGACAGGAAGTGATGTCACGACTTTGACCCCCTGAACTCCTCTCATTGGACGCGTCCTGCCATCAGAAGCAGCCGTGTAGACCCTGTCTCTGGTTTCCCAGCGAGAGCACACCTTCTTCAGTTTCACTGTGACTTCTCTGCCAGTTGTGGGAGTGAGAACATGAAGCTGTGCCCCAAAAACAATTCTGTAAAGTCTGACTGTGGAAGGAACATGTTTACCCCCCGAAACTGAAACCTTTTGATCTGCAGAACAAACTGGAGCAGCACAGTGATGGTTTCTGTGACTGCAGCTCCTCTTCACCTGGACTCTGTTCTCACTAACTCGTCTCTCACCAGTGATTCACTAAATCAGGTTAATTTCAGCTAGTAAAGACTTTAGTGACGTGTCAACATCTGGTTATGCTAAGCTAACTGACGCTATTCACTCATGTTGTGTTATTTTAGTGAGACGAGATTGAAACGCTTCCAGACTGACGTCATTATTAAACCACGTTGATCAGGTTTCAGGTCAGAGACGTCAGAGACGTCGGCCGTCCTCCAGACGAGCTGTTACTCTGAACGGCATGCTAACGTTAGCTTTGTTCAGTTAGCCAACCGTTCCACCTGCAGCCGGTGGCTGGAAACATTCAGTAACAACTAGTTAGTGTTTCATTCAGTGATGATAAAACTGAACTCTGACATTAGCACAAGGCTAAGCTAACAGCTGCTGACCTCAGATCAGCTTCAGAGAGTTTATTTAAAATGGATCATCACTTGCTGGACTAACTCACCTGCTGCTTCAGTTTAAAAACCAGTCGTCATGACGACGACGGTGAGAGTCAGTGCAGATCAGCAGCTTTACCTGAGACAGACAGACAGACAGATCTGTAACCTGTCAACACACTTTCATTCATTTCATCTTCTTTTGCTGATTTTCTGGATCTTCGGTTCAGTTTTCCACAAAATTTGGGTAAATACCTGACCTGTGTTAAAACATGAAGACACACATGAAGTTTTCATGGAATAAATAATAAAGTTAATAAAAAGACTTTAGACAACAGTATAACTGCTGCAGCAGCTGTGGATCTGCACGGACTCCAACTGTTGCATGAACATTGCGGCGTTGAAGCAGCTGTTGCCTCCACATGTTCCTCTTTAATCATCACCAGTCTGGATCTGATCTTCATCCCTCTCCTGCCTGTTAGTGGCTCAGCCCATCACAGCAGCCGTCCAGTGTTTGACCTGTCGTCTGTCATGTGATCCATCAGGACCCTGAGGTTGTGACGTCTCTGGGTAAAGGAGACATCCAGCAGCAGGGCTCCAGACACGGCGAGGCGTCCGACAACAGGACCTCCTCCTCTGGCCTGAAGAGGGAGCGCCTGGGCCTGGACCTGGAGGCGGAGGATCCTCCCGACGATGGAGATTCGTTCTTCGACGACCCGATGCCCAAACCACAGAAGACCTACGGCAGGTGAGGACGCCTGACCTTTGACCTTTGTCTAAACACACCTGAGGAAAGGCTGCCTGATATGAGTGTTCATTCTTCTGTAGTCAGCGGCCTCCCTGTGATTGGATGAGTCTGAGTCATGTGATGTCTGACTCGTGGACCTGTAGTGAACTCTTCCTCTCTCACGTGCCAGCCAGCAGCTAGTTAGCTTAGCTTAGCATAAAGAATGGAAACAGCTAGCCTGGCTGCAGAGGAGCCATACTGTCACTGTTTGAACATTGAACTCTGCACACATTGTTATACAGTCAACAGGCGGCAAATATTTACTGATTTATAAAAAGGTTTCTCTTGTTTTATATGATAAATGTAGGGGAGCAGACGAGAGGAGTTCTGAGGTCGTAGACCAGCATGCATCAGAACTAACATGTTGATTCTAAACATGTGCTGTCTGTGTTTGTCTGCAGTTCTCCGTTCGGCGAGAAGGACTCATCAGAGAGGACGAACAGTCAGAAGGAGTGAGTATCGCCGCTGCACATGTTACAGTCAGACCTGAATCAGAGCCACACAGAATCTGGATCCAGTATCAGGACAACCTGGACCAGTAAAACTCCAGAAGGCTGTGGGAACAGCTGAGGCAGTGGACCTTACGTTTAGAATCTTTAAAATAGCTTTTAAAATCTTTACTTTGTGATGAGATGTTGGCTGAAGATTAATGAAGTTGGAAAACCTTTATGACACGAAGCCTTTTCTTTTTAAAAGTAGGTCAGTATCTTTGCAATTTACTGAAGCTCTCATGTTGCGCTCAGCTTCCTGTAGTTTGCAGTTTTCTTCCTGTTCTCTGGTTCTGAGGATGCAGCGATCTGAATGCTGCTGATCTGCAACCAGCCAACTCTTTCCTCACATTTACAAACCCCGTCTGTACGAAGCCCCACAGTTCTGATGTCTTCATCTTGTGTTTGTCGTAGTGAACAGACGTCTTTCTGTCCCACTTCACCTGAAACCACAGTTATTACTGATAACTGTCCCTCAGCCTGCAGCGGCTGACAGCTTGTTTATTCACTGTAGCTGAACATGTAAAAACCTCTGGTTTCACAATAGAAGCCACCACAACCTTCACAGCACGGTGCTTTTATTGTGGCGTCACACTGGATCAGTGCATCTTTAGTCTCGTCTTACTTGTCCAGGTGTCTCACTCTCCCTGCTTTGATCTTACAGTCCTTATCCTGTTGTGCATGTCTTTTGATGTCCATATGTCTTTTTATCTCTGTTGTGCTTCCTGTTCTTGTCTCCTTATGTCCTTTCCTTGTGCTACCTGTCTCCCTGCACCCCTACCTCACACTCCCTGCTCTTCTTCCTCCTCTTCTTCCTCCACCTGTGCGTCCCCCTGCTCACCCTGCAGTGTTGTCCCTGTGAGGGAGGAGTGTCTCTCTGGGCCGGTCGTGTCCCCCATGAGGCGAGGCAAAAGCCTCAGCGAGTGAGTGTGCACGGCGTCCTCCGATCAGTGAGAAGAGTGACCTGCAGCTGAGTGCATGTTAAAGAGTGGGAGGACATTTTAGGAAAGATGTAAAAAGTGAAACTAGACCAGCTGAAGCCGGAGGGACGCTCCGTCAGTTCCGCTCTGACAGGTGACTCGTTACAGAGTTTTTCCTGTCCGCTGCTGTGTGATGTCATCAGGAGGCTGCTGACTGTTGATGGAAACTGTTTTTGGCGTTGTGGGATCAGAGAGAGCGGCGTCCCCGTGGAGAGACGCCTGTAACAGAGTCCGATCCAGTCTCACTGTCAGCTCCATCAAACTTTAATGGTCCCCGAGGACAAACCGGGTCTCCGAGGCTGCCACAGCACCGGGCCTCTCCGCTCTCCTGGTTTCACAAACAACTAAAAGACTAAAGTGTCCTCAGCGTCCAGAGTCACATGACCTGAGCCCAGAGTTCAGATTAATTTGGATCAAATACTTCTGCATGAGTGTGTGTCCTGCACTTGTGTCTGTGTGAGGACCAGTCTGAGGTTTAGACCTCGAGGCTGGAAAGTGAGTGCACCCTATCTGTCTTACTCTCTGTCTTACTCTCTGTCTGTCTCTCTGTCTGTCTCTCTGGTCTCAGCTTGTCTGTCCTGGCTGCTGACTCAGAGGGCGAGCGAGACGACCTCCTCTCTGAACACAGTCTGACCTCAGAGCTCAGGTGAGCTGCAGGTGGACCTCTGTCTCCTGTGGAACAAGTCATTGTATTGATTAGTTTCGATTGTTTTTAGTGACAGTTATTGCTCAAATTCAAATGTTCCCACTACACCAAACTTAACGGAGATTTAGACGAATTTCGACGTGCCGACAAAGACCCGACTGGTCAGCTGACCTCCTGTTAACTGGGTTCTCTGTATGTTGCCTGGACAAACTCACACTCACACAGCACTTAACCATTCAAAGCATGGCGGGCGGACAAAGACAGGAAGGGTTTTCTAAAGCAAAGAGGCGCATGCAGGTGTTGTAAAAACTACAGGAAGTTAGTTACTGTAGTCTGGCAGCAGGTGGCGCTGCAGCAGAACTCACAGCTGATGGAGATTCAGATACCTTAAAACACTGATCGCTGCAATTGGTCTCAGAAACCAGAGTCCTGACTCAGTCACACCTGAACTATCAGACCTGAAACTCGAATCATTCAGAGGTCTGTGACGTCCAGTAGTTTCCTTCAGTCTCACAGGGATCCAGAGACCTCGGACTGGAGAGGGAAGGAATCCTGAACCCTGGTGGTTCTGAGATTCTGGTCATGAAGTGTTTATCGGAGTAATATGCTAACTGAGCAAAGCTTATATATACAGTATAAATTGATAATAAATGTCCTTTAATATTTATATCTCAGGAAGGTGGAGGCCTCTGGGGTCAGAGGGAGTCCAGCAGGGTCCCTGTCAGAGGCTCTGAGACCAGGAGGAGGAAGCAGCTTGTCGGAGCAGAGCCGCAGCAGGAACGGTCGGTTCATCCAGCACTAATGGTTGTTAACATCCAGGCCCTTCTGCAGCGCCCCCTGCAGGCTACAGAGACTCCACAGTTTGACAGAGGTCACATGTGCTTCTTCTTCCTGCAGGAGAGACGGGGTTCAGAGACTCGAAGGCCCTGAAGGATAAAACTGGATCTCTGCATTTAGGTAGGATTCAGACTGTCTACAGAACCTGCTCCAGGATCTGTCCTCTGCTGGTTCCCTGCAGTGTACACCGTCCAGTATTTGGGCCGACGGTCTGCGTCAGTACTTCTGAGTATCGTTTGGTGAAGAACCTCGTAACGATACTTTTTGATTAGCCAGTAAAAGCCGATAAGCAGTTAAATAATAAATGTGAACAAACACTGAAGTGATTAGATTTTCGGGGGGGGGTAAAGACTTTAAACTGTGGAGACCTCTTTGTGTTTCAGTAAACCCTGAACTCTGTTTCACAGACGACGTTGAATACGACGATGACTTTAACAGGTGAGACAACGTGTCCTTCAGATCACTCTCACGTTTCACAGTTCTACGCTGGTGACCTTTTATTATGACAAGCGTCACAGAGCTGAGCTGTGATTGGGCGGAGAGCCGGGGAGTCTGACACAGAGGAAGCTAATTAGCTGTGTTGCTAACATCCAGTCCTCTGTCAGCGTGTGAACTGGTTCCACACAGTCAGCAGACAGGAGGACGGCATGCTGCTGTTCAATAATACCTTCAAAGAAAATAAAGATTTTAGAGAAATGACCTGAAGAAGATGACGATGAAGGTTGGTTTAATGCACCTTCTCTGTTCCAGCCACCGGTCAGATCTCTCCAAGACTGACGTCAGCATCGGTGAGGACATCGAGGAAGTTTCCATCGAGGGACCTGACAACAGCGACAAGGTGAGCAGCCGTCCAGGTGCAGGGTCTCCAGGTGCACTGTCCCTTTAAATAACCACCTGTCTGTGTTCTGCTGCGCAGTTTGATGACACCACCCAGGACCTGAGCGTATCTCAGCTCAGTCACAGTCATGGAGTCGACTACATGGAGGAGGTGGCCTGACCTTCCCATCATGCACCTCTTTATGTCGTCCATATTTAAGTCTGTACAGTTTCAATCCGCAAATAAAAGCAGAGTTCTTTCACTGCTGACGGGTTCTCTGACGTTTTTACTGATTAACATTAAGTTTCACTTTGTTGTAGTGTTGGAGGGCTCAGGGGAGTCACACTGACACCCAATGACAGAAACTTCTGCAGCCTTATTCTTTAACCTGAAAAATGATCGGCAGTAATTATGTGATTATATCATTCATCAGTTGCTTGAGGAGTGTTTCCTTTTGAGATGTCCCCATAAACCATATTAGAAACCACCTAGCAACAGCTTAGAAACCACCCTGACCACTGTAGCAATATTTAACCACCCAGCAACATGTTAGCAACCACTGAACTGTAGCTTGGCTGCTGATTGGCCGACTCACCAGCCGGTGGAGCTTCATGGAAGAGATTAAAGTACTTTCAAACACATAACTCTGTGATGTTCCTTCAGTCTGTCTGAGCTGCAGCCTGATGAATGTTAAATACAGCTTTTATACTGATGTATCACGGTGCTGTCTTTTACAGCCTCGCTGGAAAACTAAAGGGGTAGTCCAAAATAAAATAATCTCAATAGGAAGGAATGAAAAGATAGTTTCATATTTATTTACATTTTATGTGTATTAAAAGTGTTCTTCAACAGCACTGACTGACAGAGTAACACCTGCAGACACACACACACACACTCACAGTCACACAGTCACTCACACACACACACACACTGTTACACACACACACTGTCACACAGTCACGCACACACGCACACAGTCACACACAAAGTCACACACACACACACACACACACTGTTACACACACACTGACACACACACACACTGTCACACAGTCACTCACACACACACACACTGTTACACACACATACACTGTCACACACACTGTCACACACACACACACACACACACTGTCACACAGTCACTCACTGACACACACACACTGACACACACACACGCACACTGTTACACACTCACACACACACACGCACGCAGTCACACACACACACGCACGCAGTCACACACACACACGCACACAGCCACACACACGCAGTAGTTATTAATGTTTTATCTTTAATGAACAGTTTCAGAGGAACACGAGACGTTTATATTTCCAACCAAAGAAA
>JAVQJF010086099.1:0-60202 GCA_036023855.1 Gadopsis marmoratus
GTGTGTGTGTGTGTGTGTGTGTGTGTGTGTGTGTGTGTGTGTGTGTGTGTGTGTGTGTGTGTGTGTGTGTGTGTGTGTGTGGTGATTCTGAGAGACAAATAATGCCAACGTAATGACACGCACAACTACCTGCATACACACAAACACCCCCACGCTAAATAAGAAGTTCTGTTTTCTGACATTTCAGCTCCCAGAAGCCTGACGACATGTCAACATGTCTTTCCATCAACCTCAGCGTTACTGCCAAGCTGCGGAACAATAAACCCCAAAAAAAGCTTGATGGCGCGCATTAAATTCACACTCCTGAAGGCTGACCAAAGCGCTGACCTTAGCTATTCTAAGACGAGCCTCGAGACACTGGCTGCGCTCCAGAGACGATTCCAGCGTGTTAGACTTTACTAACGCCGGGGGGGCACCAGGAGAGAAAGGAGGAGAAGAAGAAGAGGGCTGACAGGGGCAGGGAGGCAACATTGAAAAGCTAAAGGGAATGTGGGATTCTGCTGTAATTGTCACCAGACATCAAGTGTTTTCGCTTCCGTGTATCAGAGCAACAGCTCACATTTTCACCAATTGATCAACTGTCCAGTTTTTTTGTTACACAATCCTAATCTCTAATTGATCGATAAAGATGCGCTCTTATTGTGGGTTTTTTTTGGAGCAACTCTTGTCAGTGTTTTTGTCAAATTGTATGTTTCATCAGACTTTTCTTATCAGACGCGACACATTATCACTTTATCTGTGAAGCTCAGTGTGCACATGCCTAAATTCTGCCCTTTGTCTGAAAAGGTATTTTTATTGATGCTCAGAACATCTTGGGGCTTTCTGCAGGCCAAGTTACAGTGCACACAACAGCGCAAAGCAGTATGAACCAAAAGAACAGCGAGACACTCTCTCAAAAGCATAGTGAATATAAACTGCTAGATTATTGTAGGTCATCTGCGACTTCAGCACCTGTGGCGGCTGCATTAACGTCAGTCACGTCAGCCTCAGGTGAGATGGATTTTAAAATGTGCAGCTCAGCTGCAGCTGTGGGCAGAAACCTGCGCCAAGAAAGGCAGGACAAACGCACGTCTTCTGCCTCAGTGAAGAAACTTTGATGTTGTTTTCTTTAACTGTGGACGCAGCATGTGCTGTGGTTACTAATGGACACAGGAATATCTGTGCGATGTTTGGGCTGCGTGTCGTGATTTCAATTGTGATCGTTCGTTGGCTGGTGCACTCAGTAAAAAAAACTCTATGCACGACAATTAGCCAGAACAATAAAAGTCTAACTATGCAGAAGTCCTCTGAGGTCTTTGAATGTAATTGATACTGTAGCATGTTAAACTCGATTCAGAACATTGGCAGAGATGTTTATGAGAAATGATTTTGTACACATACTAGCATCTTTGTGCCGCCCTCTGGTATTCCCTTGTCTCCGCCTGCCGCTGTGAAGCACGGCTAAGTTTGAAATTGTCAAACGGATGCCAAGCAGAATAATTATGTTATAATAATGGAGTTTTCTTTTTGTTTGTTTTTTTTTGTTTTTTGCTTTCTTCTCTCTGCGTCTCTCTCTCTCTCTCTCTCAGCCGGAGGTGGATTCAAGAGTGAATGGAGTGTCGTCTCCCACTGTGCAAGATCGAGGACCACTCACTGAAAACTCAGGTGAGACACTCGAGCTCAAAAATACTCACACTACCAGTGATTTTGGTATATGAAGATCTGGAATTCACTCACTTATGGCAGAAGCTACATTTTACAGCATTTAGCAGGGACACTGAAAGTTATGACATATGCTCACGACACAGAAACAGATCTCACGCTGTTTCTCCGCATATAGAAACTTGTTCTATATGTTCTCACTCTGGCACGGTGCCATATTAAAATGCGTCGTGATAATTAAATCTCTGTGTGCGTGTGTTCAGATGAGCTGCTGGACTCCCACAACAGCAGCTCTGACCTGGCAGATGTAATGGAGCAGATTAACAACTCCTTCCCTGCATGCAGTCGTAAGTTTCCCACTCCTCCTCCTCTCTCCCACCGTGTCTCCCCAGTCTCTGAAGGCAGATTTGTGTTTCGCCACAAGGACGCTGGTCAGCAGAGAGAATATACTGCATGTCACCCTGTTTAACTGTTCATACTTCATCGCTCGCAGGGAACATTCAGGTGTAGCGCTCCAGATGTGTGAATTAGGCAGGTTTTGTGCTTTCACAGCAATTTGAGGAATGGTTTAGTCTCACCAGAATGGTATTCAGTAGACTGTATTGCACTTATGAATATTGGGCTGCAACGCTGCAATGAAAATCTTCACAAGATCACCAGTTTGACCAGTTTGTCAGAAGTGGTTTTTTCCATTAAAAACAAAACATTTCCTTCAAAGCCCTCCCAGATAATTTTACAGATGCCCCTCTTATTATTATTTTATGTTTTTATTCATTTAATTGACGCAGTAAATTATTTTGTTAATCCATGTTAGTTCTTTTTACATCTATGACATCTTCTACGCTTTGAGACATGGGAGAAACCAACATCATCTCCAAGTTCAACTGGACCCATCCTCCACCTTCTAATCCTCTCCTGTACTTCCTCTCACTTCTCTTTCCTCATTCACCACCATCGCTCGGCATCCGTCTTTTGTCTTTCTTACCTCATACTGTCATTCAGCTTTGTTCGTGTGTGTGTGTGTGTGTGTGTGTGTGTGTGTGTGTGTGCTGTGGGGTGTCATGTATAAATGATAGCCGCTCGGGCAGCAGAGCCCTTGTATTATGCCCTGTATTTCAGTGAAGGGTGGTATATAGAGTGTGCTTTTTCAAGTGCAATCATGGTTTAAGTAGCGCGTGCTGCTTCCTCTGCACTGTGACTTTGTGATTAAATGCTTTCTCAAACACATAGATTTTAAATACAGCCTAGAGGATTTTTTTTGATTATCATTTAAATTTGTTATTTGATATGATCAGGAAGAACCTTAGACCCTCATTACTCTTTATAGGCAGAATTTGAAAGAATATCCACCTCCGGGGATATTGATCAAATAGGAAATTAAATGAAAATGTTCGAATAGCGAGTTAGAGCTCACTGACTTCAAATTGCATTCGAATTTTAGAGTCAAAACTGCTTTGAGGGATTTAGCTAAAAATCCATTCTAATCTGGCAGACGCTTGAGCGTTATTAGCATTTGGTTACTGCACAGCTCCGAGGCACCGAGCTCAGAGCCAAGTGCGTGCAGGGATGTATGTGGGAGGGACCCAGAGGCTGATAATTTAGTGCAGACGTGTAAAAACAGCCGTGAACCGAGGAGTTCAAGTGTTAATTGTCTCTTTGCTTTGTCTTCCACAGCCTCGAGCCTCTCCTCAAGGCCCCAGGTAAGGCGACGTTCTCCCATTCTTTTAGATACACGGCAACACACAGTAGAAAACACAGTAAATCATGTCTGTGTGCTGTGCAGCTCGAGCTCCCGGTTTTCTTCCTTTCTGACTTATTGTGTGCGTTTTCGGGTTACTGTTTTCGTAATTGGCAAAGGTGAGGCAGGTTTGAGCAGAGCCATATTTTAGAGGTAATTGCAGCTGCTGCCACAAAAGTAGTCCTCGCCGTGTAGCCCTCCACATTTGGAGAAGGAGACGGCAAATGGGTCTCCGGGGAGTTCCATTAGAGGCTCGTCTCATTACCCAGGCCTGATGCCAAGGTGCATTTTGGGACAGAGGTGTTGTGAAAGCCGTCACCACTGACCTCTTCCTGTGGTAATTTCTTACCCAGCTCTGTTTCCCCTCCATTCAGTCCATTCTCCTCTTTCTCTCACTGTCTTTTCAAACTGCCCAGCTTATCTCTGCACACACAGCCAGAGTACAGTTAAACTGC
Source organism: Gadopsis marmoratus (assembly GCA_036023855.1). Classification (NCBI taxonomy): domain Eukaryota; kingdom Metazoa; phylum Chordata; class Actinopteri; order Centrarchiformes; family Percichthyidae; genus Gadopsis; species Gadopsis marmoratus. Next base: position 3,835 of record JAVQJF010086099.1, read on the forward strand.
TTATTTGCTATGAATCCGTTTGCGGTGGCCGTTGCAAACACATACTTTCCCTTTGATTTCTACCTGCCTCCTCACTGACTATTGCACTCCAACTTATCGCTGTCAGCATTTTACACCTTTAATTGAAGTCAGACCACACTTCTTATGTGTCCTCAGTCTGCTTTTACCAGTATTTATTCGAGTCATCTTTTCACTCTTTCCTTTTTGTCATTGTCCTTGGCAAACGCCGCTCCGTGCACCTTCTGTTGATGTTCACGCAGAGGCATCGGTGAATAGGTTTGAGTGCCTAATTCCATTTCCAGGAAGAAAGCTTTGTTTTGTAAAATCTCCCCTCCATCGTCCACGCTCTCCTCCTCTCTTTCCTTCACACCGAGCTCCTAATGGACTGTAACTGGCTTGAGGTACTGCAGTCCATTTCCCAGCTTTCAAACCCGATTACCTCGTTCGAACCTCTGACATTTCTCCACCACACAGTGACGAGGCGATGAAGAGTAACGAGGCGGGGGTTTAGCTGCTGCACAAAACACAAGATATACCAACTTTCAGTGGGCCTGCTTGAGCCCAGACACACACAAGCACGCAGCGTCTTTGAAGAGGTTTCATTTTTGTTTTCTGATCCAGCATTTCTGAGTTCATGTTTGTGATCTCTGTTTTGCAGGTGATGTGAGGACAGTTACCACAGAGGATGGGGTGTGTTTGTGTGCGCACACATGAGCGTGAGTGTCCGGAAGAGACAGGACCATTCCCAAACAAATAATCCCCCCGACCCTAAATCCCAAAGATGCACAGGACCAGACAATTTACCTACTTTAACCACCTTGTCTTGTACTATGCAAACTGTACATTTTATGAACTGTAGATTGTACCTGAACTTGGTTCAACATTTGTCAGTGATTTGTTTAGATATGCAGATGAGTATATGGACACGGGACTTTGTATAGTAGAATGTTCTTTTTTTTGTTTTTCAGAGGGTGGTTTGAGATTTGTGTTTTGTTCTCGTTAAGTTCTGCTTTCACTGGGCATCAAACTGTTACATTTTTTTTCATGTCATTCCACTGCTTTGTACCCTTCAGCCACACAGTTATTTGTAATTGGAAGTAGCCACAGGATTTGTTCCATGTTTAGGAGCGCGCACAGTTCCTGAGTAATAACATCTAGTGGCTGAAAGGATCACTTTGAAGATGTAGACCGTCACTTCTCAAAGCGTCTGTTTTGTTTTGAAGATCTATGTCGTAGCATGCTTGATGTCAAATTCCCCTTTACAGCATTGATATGCCGGCAGAGTTTGTGTTGGCTGTGATTTGTTAAAGTAAACTTTACCCCTTCTGTGCCTATACAGTTTGTCATTCCACGTGTGGAAGACGGAGATAAGAGTTGATAAATTAAAGTGGGATTGTGTATAAAGAGAGGTTTTGAAAAATAAAGATTTAAATCTAAAGTTGTCCTGAATTTGGGGCCCGTCGTCGTTATGTAGAATAGTTTTTTAAAAAGATATATGTTAAGAAATCAGAGGAAAGCCATGATTGCCTTGCTACCTCAGACTCATAGACACAGTTTTGTTTTTTTTGTGGTTTGTAAACTTGTTTAAAACAATTGTGATCATTTACAGAATTAAGAACAACCTGGTTTAGCATTCTAAGCTTTAGCTTACTGTATTGGTGTACACTGCAACGAGGAGATACCAAGTAAAAATAGTTTGTATTACTGTACCGCAATGGGTCTGTGCCTGCTGAAGCTAGCCACCCGTTCTGACGAGTATTACTGTTGTCGGTTTTTCCACTGACCTTCTGGTCCCTCACTGCGCTGTGTTGTTGTGCTATATGCTATCCTGTAAAACTTGTGAGACTGAACAACACTACTATAACCTCCTCTGACTGTAGACTAACGATGATGTTGGTGATGAATTTAATGATTCCAATCATGATGAACCATACCATGGCAGAACTGTGTCGCTTCTCCTGAGGTATGTAAAATAGATTGACCACACTACGTGTAATATGGCTACGTTGTTTTATTCTAAATAAAATTTTTATAACAAGTACGCATCCCCTCTACTGTTATTTCTTTTTACTTAGCGTCTGCTCTGTTAATTTAATTGTTAGGAGTGTAATGGTAGACTGAGGCTGTAAATATTTAAAGGTGATGTAGTTTAATCACTTCGCAGAATTTCATAAACGCTCATCAGAAATTCATCCCACTTCTTAAAGTGTTTTCATGTGCAGCACTTGCCCTGCATTTAACAGCATCTTATACACCCACACTTGGTTTGAGGAATATAGGCATCATTACTACCAACTCATCAGTGTCATCCAGCCAGAACCGTAATATTATTGTTTATCAAGGGAGCAGATCAGGCAGTGAGAGGTTGGATCATTATTACATTTGTAGTGAGCATCCTGAGCTGTAACCGAGAGCTCCAAATGAATGATGAAAGTAATTAGCCTCTTCGCCTTTTGCTCCAGCCCTTCAAACCCAGTTTTTTTTTTTTCTTTCCCTTCAGAATCAGAATCAGAAACGGGTTTATTGCCAAGTAGGTTTTCACGTACGTTGGTGTGTTGGTGCAATAAAATCTGAATATAAAAATAAGTAAAATAAAACAAAAACTGCATAAAATAAGATAAAATAGAGATACAAATTTTAAACAAAAAACAAACTATACAGTAATATGGATATTAGAGCAGCTTTACTCACTTTTATTTACCTTGGTCTTGCTGGTTATAAATCCAATCTGACCGCACAAATCGTTTCATGGTGTGAAATCGGCTCATTTTATCAACATGTCAGATTATATTGTGTCCCAACAGGAAATTGTCTGCACTCTTAGTGCTGCAGCTATTAGAGTACACCAAACTCAAATGGGCCGTTTCATACCAATCCCTGGATCATTTCTATTGTTTTTTGTGACTTCTGTTCAAATCCAACACAAGTTAAAGTAGTAGCTTGCCCATGCTGGACAAGTTTTGTCTTAATAGCACTCCCTATCATCTATGATCCAGCTGTTCCATCACACGCTTTAATAATGCAACAGTAGCCAAGTGGTAGTGCACCCTAATTGGATCAGGGGCTACTATATGTATTCTGACTCCTTCTAGACGGTGTGCTCACATCCTCTGGGGTCCCTGAGGTGTTTTAATTAGTCTACCACTCCCATTTCTGTAATGCACTGCAGGAATAATCAGCTTGTTTATAAAGGCAAGGAAGTTTGTAAGTAATAAGCTAGCATACACAAGGGAGAGGTGCTACTTATTCCTTACTGGATCCCATTACAGAAAGTGTACTGGCGTTAATATGAATGTGACAATTAGGCGACATGTGAAGACGGATTTGGTTTAATTACTGTAACAGTCTAATTTGCTCATATGAAACTTAGCCAAAAGAAGATTGCACAAGTTATCTGCAAATCTTTCCAGAGTATTTAAATCCTGCTCAGGCGCAGCTCTCTGTGACTTAGCGCATTAGACTGTCAAGCTCCAGTGAGGTGCAGTCTGCTTGCAAGACTGAGCAAAGATTAGCATTCTGCAGTTCAACAAAAACACAACTCATTTAGTGGATGTTTTAATAATTACATGACAACAATGTGTGTGAAATTCTCTGGCTGTCCAAATGGAGGTCAAAGGTCAGGCTCAGGACAGTGTAGCCCTGGAGAGGGTAGGAACCGAGAGATGCTTGCTGACGTGGAAGATTCAACCTCGAGAAACTAGCCGACAGCGTCCTGCAAGCCATGTCCTCAATCAGACAGCAACTAAAGGCCTACTGCCATGGCAGCGTCCTGTGGCTGTAATGCTCATTACACACCGACAAACAAGATTGTTGAATGGAGGAAGACTGATGAGACAACACTACTTGGCATGCGAGCGCAGTATGCTGTAACGTAAATCAAGACGTTGACAAAATAATCATTTATTTGTACTTTAATTGTCTCACACAGTCCTCTTCTCATCCACGTTAGCTCAAAAGTTGAGGCTGAAACTACAATCATGAAGGTCTTCAAGGTCCACTTAGTTGCTGTAGAGTAGAGCTATCTACCTCAGCCCAATCAGTACAACAGACTTAAGTTAGTTAAATTTCTGCATAACAACTTGCTAAAGATTTCCTTCCACCTGGAGAATTTCTATTTATTACACCTGTAAGTTTGTATATGCCTTAGTGACTGAAATGTGTGAGTAAATGACCACCTCCTCGGTTGGTTGGAGGTTTTTCTGAAGGAAGGAGAAGGTAATGCATCTGTTTTCTTCAGGGCTTCCAAGTGTGTTCCAGCGTGGTTCTGTTGTCTTAAATTAGAAGGTTGGTTGTTTAGTATAGCTTTTTGTTCTAACATGCTAAGGCTTGTTTGAAGATAGTAACCTAACAGCTAACTGGTAATTGCATTTATTTAGTTTTTTCATTCAAATGTGTGCAGCCCAGAAGCCCAGAGTCATATGAAGCAGCTATTTCCTTCATTTTATTTTAAATATCGAGCCTCCCATCTCTTTTGTATTGCAGTTTCTTTTTCGCATTTCATGTGTTTTGGCATGTGTTCGGCCCTTCGGTCTGCCAGCAACTGTTGACTGGAATGCAGTGAAATTTTGCACAGACATTCATAATCCCCAGAAGATGATTTTTCATCTATCCCCACTTATCAGGTCACAAGTTCAGTTCGGTTTATGACCCAATACAGGCAAAGCTATTTACATCCTCATCAGCCTCTAATGCATTTTGTGTTCAGTACTAATTAGCAAATGTTATCATTTTAATATGCTAAACTAAGATGTTCAACATGGTAAACATTTACTTCTAAACATCAGTATATTAGCATTGTTGTTGTGAGCCTGTTAGCATACTGACACAGCTTGTTGAAGGTTTCTGTATTGTTCTGTGGAAAATCATTGCTTTCATTTGACAGATTGACAGCTGAAAACTTTATATAATAGCGTACAGCCCATGTTTGCTCAGTCAGATAGAAGCTTTGCTGAGGAGACGTGTGAGTGTAGAATCCCAGTGTCACAAACTGCTCTGCTAATTTCATTTCGTGTTATTTGCATTAAACCCAAACCGGTTGGGAAGACAGCAGGGATGCTTGTTTCTTTCGACTTCAAGCAACGCAGATGCTGCAGGGTGTTTAACACCAGGACACACATGCATGCACAAGTACGTAACTAAGTAAGTAACCTCGTGGGTGCCTATAAGGGGAACAGCTAGAACATTTGGGGTTCTCATGAAGAGCTTAACAAAAAATCTGATGCAATGAATATGCTAAATCCTGCTATTCTCCCTGAATCATCCCCTGTTCCACAGTTGACCCTGGTGCCTCCTTTTTAGTCAAGGTGACCTCATTGGCCTTGTCAGTACCCCACTCTACACGCAGAGTACAGCTGCACTACAGTTCCTTTCTTGTCCTGTGTACTGTATATGAGCCTCTCACAGGATAACAGATCATATCTAATCTATTTAATTTCCTTGTCCTCTTGTCTTTATACGCCTCTGAACACCACCATCTGTGATCTGTTAATTCTCTTTGCTGTGGGTAAAAACAGACTCTGACGATTCCTCCAGGCTTTGGCCGTATGGCCTCAGCTGTCCCCCAACAATTCTGGATGGGACGATGGTGCTGGATGTTTATTTTTTCCCTCCTTCGGCCCAATTCTCATTCATGCTGGCTGGCATGCAGGTCCGTTTGACAGCTGCCCTCTTTGATCAGATGTTTGGCAGCGACAGAGCTAGTGGTTTGGGTGCCTTGGCGGGTAGTTGCCACTGGCACATGGCTGGGACAGGGAACAGATGTTGAGGGGAGTGGAGGGAGGCGAGACATTGCAGGACCTATGTGGGATACAGGCTGGGCCCATGAGAGATGGAGTCAGGGAAAGAGAGGAAGGGATGAGTACGAGGCAAGTAACCTAGAGGGGAGAAGCAAAAACAGATCGGGAGAATAGCCAGTTTCTGTTTTCATTATTGCTATTATGTCAGCAGTTGAATCTCTGTTATGCTTACACAGTAATCCTCTCTGTAAGTGTTCCAGCTCACACAAACTTGAGTAAAACTTGTATCTTAATGAACCCCCCAGCTTTAACAGTTCCCTTGCAGTACTTACCTGCTTACGTTTATTGTCCTCGGTGCACTTCACATCTCCAGAATGTGCTGAGTGCACACTGCGAGTTAGCATTAGCACCATATTAGCTCTCTCTTTGACAATTAATTTTAAGTAGCTAACTGCACTGGACCTTCTGCTGGCAGGGCATCGACCTAGGGTTTTAATTTTGGATGCTTTAGGGAATATTCTGAGCATTTGTCCCATATGAGCATTTTATTTTGTAGGCTTTAAAAAAGAAATAGAGCGTAACCTAATAGATCAAATATACTTTCTTATGCCACTTTTATGTACGGTACTTCATTAAGAGCCGGCCTTAACATGGCACAGTGCATCCACAACTTTTCAGGTTGTGATCCTCTACTGCACTCAGCACTCCTTTAACCTTTTATAATTGTTAGTTGTCTTTAAAATGATGTAATACTTGTATTCATTTTCACTCCTTTCTCATTATTTTTCCTGAGAGTAATGTTGTGTTGTCAGTCGCTTGCCTCTTTTATACTCAGATTTAAAGGGAGTCATTAGCAACTCATTGGCAAACATTTATCATCCTTCTTTTACAATTACATTATATGGCTATAACAGATGCACAAACACAGATACTGCACACAACAGTACTCCTATTTCACCTGCCTTCCTCTCCAAAGCCAAGATTACTGTAACGAGCTTTCAAAGACTATATGTCCCACACCTCCCTGTAACAGGCTCATTCACGATGCCTGGTCATGGCCAAAGACTAATGAAGGGAGACAAACCGAAATCGGTGTGTCTGAAATGAGAGCAGTGGGAGGTGTGCAGGGAATCAGTCAGTATCTTTCCAGTTTCATTACAGCACGGACCATTAGCTGCGGGCAGGTCACTGACATCCCTGCTCACGATGTTTAGAGCCCTGCTGCCACAACGCCAATATGAACCAATCAGGCCACTTGTAAACACAGAACACAGGCTCTAATGAAATTCAATGGGCTTTAGAGGGGCTGTTGAAATATCCCTAGAAAATATGAACTGTTTTTTGTTGTGTAGAGTAAAAAGAGTTTGATTTGTATTTTTCCTTGTATGTGCGAGTCGGAAAGTTGTCTCAGGTGTTTTCCCTCACGCTCTTTACTTTCATAGCAAACCATGAGCCAGAGGCAAATCTAATGCTCATTGCACCGCCGCGGCTGACAGGTTGTGGTTGACACACCACAACACATCCTTCAGATTGTGAATGAGCAGCACTCTGAATTATTAAAAGATTGCTCTTGGTCATGGTGCTCAGAGCGCCATTGCCACGACATCAGCATGTTGATGAGAGTAATATTGTGAATCAACTCTCCACCAATAAGTTAAAGTAGAATTGGTTTGGAGTTTAAGATGAGCAACTGAAAGGAGCTTATGACCTGGAGATATGTGGCCCATATTTTGAGATGAGAGAGGACAGGGTACTCTGAAAATACAAAAAACATATTTCTGGTACTGCAGGCGCTATGATTTTTAATCACTTTATCACAATGACAGATGTTTGGTATGCAGATGAGGTTCTCGTGTTGAAGTGAGGCTGAACTTTTGAGTGTGCTCGCAGGTGTTTTGCTCATCGTCACTTTCATGGAATGTCCCAAACAAGAATGACAGAATCCGTGGCTGCACACTGTCTTTCATGTTTCTAAAACAAAATGCATCCTGCTGGTAGCAAATCCAGTGATGATTACACCTCTTTGCTAGACAGGCTCAGTTGCACGCTCCAAATTAGCCTGAGGGTGTGCAGTTGACATGACATCGTTCTCTCCCATGTTGGCAAGTTTATTCTTGAACCGACTATACATGCTGCATACAGTACAGCTTTGCAGAGAATAAGAGCTAGAGGTAAGGCTGGGGCGGTCACCTGTATTTTCACATCATCCTATAATCGTTGTGTCTGACTGCCGTTAGCTGAGATGATCAGGCCGCCTGGGCTCACCAGCCTTTTTTACAGAAGGTAATCTTGACAAATCATTGTTCAGGGTCCGGGTATTGTGGCTGCTGGCTCACTGTCATGACTTAATGGGACACTTGAATGTAACGGAGCCATCATTAATGTTATTAGTGACACCCGTGCTCTTTCTACTATGACAAGCCAAAAGTGTCTGCTGTGAAAAAGGCCTAAGGAGACTGACCGCGATTCTCAGATATATTAAACTGATGAAGTGTGACAAAACCTATATATGATTTACCTATACATGCCAAGAAGCGCAGTTTCTCGTGCTGATTAAAATCACGTTCATCATTTTATTCCTGCCTAGTTAACAGTTCAAAACCACGACTTTACAGCACAGTGGAGAGCAGACAGCGGGAGCTGCAGGAACTCTCTGTCAGATATCGACACACAGAAAATACACTGGAGGGAGAAGAGCTTAGGACGTCTTTAAGGTGATTATATTATATTCTAGTTTTAAATGTAACGCACATAATTAGGATGTTACTAGTGGATTACCACAGAAGACAGATTAGGATGAATACATTTCAATCGTGTCTTCAATCTTGGATCGATTGAATGTGATCGTGAATATGCAAAAGCCTAATAGCATTGAAGGATGGGAGTCTTTGCATGTGCATTTGCAGTATGCCTGATAGTTAATGGGCAACACCAACACAGTTGTTGGGTCTCTGCATATAGAGCTCTATATGAGCAAGTGCTATGAGATAACTTTGTTGTGATATGGCCCTATATAAATAAAATTGAATTGACTCTGTGTATCCTTAGAGTTCTGCTTCTGCCTCTGCCCCCAACAAGAGCAGGAATCTTGCTCTGCAGAGAAGAGGATGCATGGGATTCAGCTTCCTTTTATAATATGCATATTCTTTTTGACAAACAGGTTGCTAATGATCAAAACACATCTCACAGAGGCCTTTAAAGAGCCTGTCAAATTCAGCAGGCAGGTTGATGGGAGGAAAAGGAGTTGTCATGTGTGGAACAGGTAGCTATGCTACCACCCCGAGAAACAAGAGAGAAGATGTCAGTGAATAATGTAGGTAGGAGTGGTTTGATGTGCTCATTTGACTTGTCACTGAAGAGTGTGTGTATGCGTTTTTCAAAACCTCAAAGTTGCATTTTTTGCTCTTTTCTTGCTTTAACGTCATCTTACAGACTCGGTGCTTCTCAAAGAGCTCTTCTGACTAAACTTGAAGATGCATTGTGGTCCTGTTGGCTGTTGTTGAGATACACCTTTTTCACTTGACAGCAAAGAAAGAAAACTGTGCAAAACCGAAGAAAACAGGAAGGTGGAGTAGCAATGGTTCTGCATAAGCAGAAATAATAAAGTAGCCGAAGCCAAAGAAAAAGAAAAGGTAAATAGATAATTGAGTTGACAGCTGGTGGGAGCCACTTTGGATTCAACCCATCTTAATCAGTCCTATTGTGAATAACTGAATATGGAATCACTTGTGATTCATATTCTCACTCATACTCTTGGCTTTATAATATGGTATGTGAGCTGAGACAGTCTTCTGCTTGAGCTTTTGATAATAACTGAAGGAGTAAGCCAGTGAGTACAGGAGCTATCCATCATCAGACTTCGTTGTTTTCATTTTCTCTAATTGGCATTTCTGTGGCATTGCAACCTGAGGTGCTAAACTTCTTGCTACTCTGTATTTCTTCGTGTCCCTCCTCTCTTCTTTTTTCCCGTTCTTCTTTTCTCCAACCTACTTTCTGCAGACGTTTTCCAATACAGAAGTTTTCTGTATTGTTCATTGTTAAATCTTCCATTTTGCGGCCACATCAGAGGTCGGCAACCTTTTCCAAGAGCGTCAGTTTACAAAGATGAAGACAACTGGTGTGTCAGTGGCATTTGCACGTGTAGTTTATTTTCAATGTATGCATTGATAGTTATTATTATACACTATTATTTGAAGTTTGGCCCTGTTTATAATTATAATAGTTGTAGGTTGTAGTCCTACTATTTAAGCAGGATCCATAATTGCATACAGTATGGGATGTGGAGGTACTCATGGCTGACCAGGATCATTCTACATTTTGTGGTTCAAAGTAGCCGTTACACAAATTGATTTTGTTTGGATCTCAACAGTTTTTAAGTCCATGACCTGAGCAAATCAATCTTATTCAGTATTATTTCTGTCCTAAGATGTGGGGAGAAGTTGGCTAGCACTTCTTTTTTAATGTACTATGAGTATTGTGGCAGGCCGAGGGTAGGGTCGGCCTCCCACAAACCCGGGTGAATGGGACAGGTGATAGAGTGAGTCTCAAGTGTTAAGTATTGCCCCAGTCCCCCCCCCCCAATCGGGCTTCTGTATATACATTGCAGTTGGAAAGCAGGTAATCCTTTCACGGGAGGAGGCCTGGGATGACACGACACAACACCTTGTTTTTGTTCCCAGATCCGCAGGTGAACAATAGCAGCACTGTGCGCTCAGCTGCCAGCCTTGTCTTCTCTGCACACTCTTCTGTTCTCTGCTGACGAGGGACAAGCCAGAGTGCAAAGGTGGAGCACGCAGCTAAATATAACAACAAATAAAACCTGTTTACTGGCTCAATATGCCCATATGTGAGTGCATTTACAGTATGCCTGTGAGAGCGTGCATGATTGTATCTTCACTTGAATGAATACAAACATGAATGCAGTTTGATGCGACGCAGAGCTTTATTTAGCTGTGTGCAGTTGCGGGCCTGAATATTGTTTAGGTGCATTGTAAGTCTATAGCTTTGGGGTTTTGTGAGTTTTTCTCTGGGAGATTTGTGTGCATTCCTTCCATTAACTATTGAAACCAACATCTGCTTTGGAGAATTCCTTGCCAAGCTCTGGATCTTTGAATAGCTATTTAATATGGGCTCCTTCTGCGACTGAACAGTCATAAAGCTCAACTTTTTGCTTTGGGAATCTACAAGAAATAACAAATACTGGCAGCCAAGAGGTTTTCTTGACATGTTTGTGGCTGCCAGGAGGTTTTTCAGAAAAAGGTTTGAACTGATAAAGTCATAAACTCCATTTTATCTCGTCTTAAACCCCATTTTAACTCCAGCTAAAGTTTTTTTTTCTTGTTCCTAGTAGAAAACTAAGACGAAATGTGTGGATGGATTCAATTTGCACATTAGCTGATAGTCTTCAAGGGAGAGCTCAGATATGGATTTCTAGGGAGGGCTCTCGGAACATGATTTCAGCTTTGTAATTAAAATTTAATCAAGTAATGAAGCGAACCAGAGGCTAAATGAGCATAAAGGTTAATCATCTGTTCAATAGCTAGAAGGTCAGACTTTGTGTACTTTGGATTATGTGAGATATTAAGTATGGGCAGACTGCTAATATCAGCTGTGTGCTGACATGAAACTAATGGACACGTTAAGTGTGAGCTCTGACAAGCATTGTCGATTAAAGGTTAATTGTTAATTAACACAATGCGTGGAAGAAACAGCAATAGCACAGCAGGAATCAGACAAGAAATGTTAATGACCTTGAGACAGTGTGAGGGAGAGAAAATGTGTGTGCACGCATGTGTTTCTGTATGTATTCAGCAGAGAGACAGCCTTATGTCCTCTGCATGCTGATTGCCATGCAGCCTTTGCAGGGTAAATGATTGCAGGTAAATTAGCCTGCCCTGAGAGTCTTATTGGGAAACATGGCAGCAATCACCTAATGGTCCATATCCATCCCCTGCATTAATGAATCTCTCTCCTTTCCAATTCCCTCTTTGCTTCCCTCCACCACCTTCAAGACCCACATATCTTGGGGTAGAAATTGTGTTAATCTCTCTCCGAGTTCTCCCACTCTCTTGCAGATTGCTTCACTTTCCCCCCTTTTTCTGTCATTGCATCACTTTCTAATTCTGCCTCTCTCTCTTCTTGCTCTCACTCATTCCTTTTTTTTGTTCACGCCTTAATTTTGCTCTTCCATGCATGAACAAAATGGTGGCGATCTCAGCGGATTTTTTTAAGGCCATCCTTAAAGTCCATATAAAGTATCATTCCGGTAGAAAATGAACAACCAGTACATTTATTCAGTGGTCCAAACCGCCACACTGTGAGTCAAGGAAAATGGAATGTTTCCACGAGAGCTCAATGCAATTCAGTTTTATTTATATAGCGTCATATCAAAACAAAGTTACGTCAGGGCACTTTTTCATATAGAGCAGGTTTAGACCAACTCTTTATTTACAGAGATCCAACAATTCCCATAGTGAGCAGCCATTAAATGTGTCCCATGAATGTCTTCACAGTTGCCTACAGTAGTCATTTCCTGAAATGATGCTACATTTCTGTGACTATAAACACAAAGCCAAACCAATCAAGAGTCCAAAGTGCTCTCGCCAAAAGCTACAAAATGGCTTTGAATGTGCATTTTCATAATTATACAATAAAAAAACGACCTACTAAGACTAAGCTTCTACATTTTGTTTGTCCTCTGATTATACAACACAATCCCATAACCATCACTATAACAAGCGAGAGACTTGAACATTCTCGAAATTGCAGTTATCTATTCTAGGTGTTATATGTGGGTGTCCTTGCCGTCAGCTCCAAGAAAGTCTTGTTTCCATAGTCGTCCTCATGTTACCTTTTTTCATCTATTAAGCACCAAAGGGAGAGAGAGAGCAGTCCAGTGATGCTACGTGACATGTGGAAAAGCCTCCATATATGGGCTACCACTCTTCCAATCCAAGAGTAGTAGTCTTGACTGACAAGTTCATTGATTAGTTGGCCTAACGTGTGGGAATGCTGACTTGCCGACGGGGCTTCAGTGTTGAATAAATGAAAGGAATGTTTTGTTTCACTGGATGCCAGACAAAAAGCTGGACCGCGTGCATTAACTGACACATTCAAAGCCTAATTATAGCTTTCATTTTAGAGACGCTCATGAATGAAGACAAGTGAAACTAAACGTTGGGTTTAATGCTTTAATTTGTGGGACAGTATGTGAGCTCGTCTGTTGGGTGACCTAATGTCTTCAACAATAATCCACAGATTTACCTCTGCATCCTGAAAGCTCTTCCCCTTGATTTCAAAACAAAACCTGGGAAATCACACAGGAACAGCTCTCTAAGGTAGGTGCCAGTTGCCGTAATATGCTCACGCTGTGGGGCCATTATTGATTTAGCCTAATCCCCTCACCCCCCATGTACAGGATTATCTCTGTCTGAGACTGTTTACCAAAGACAACAGAATGTATCAGAAAGCCCAGATGAATTCAGTCACACAGGCAGCTAACAGTCATCTGTGCTAATCCGGCCAATGGCAGGGTCTCTAAGAGCAGGTTGTCATGGTGACACCTGATGTGGGATGAAAAGGATAGCTTTTGTTGAATGACCGACTGTGTAAAGTGATGTGTGAAATTCTGTTTAACCATTTTTAGTACTCTGCCTATTCTTCTACTGATCGCTTCCTGGAATGTACGGAAGAGATTTACATTTTCTGCAACTGAGGGGCAAATTCACAAAGAATGGATTGTGGCCGTGGATGACACCATGAATTGAGCATTACTTATCTGCCCGGCCTCAAGGTCCGATTCTCATAAGATATAGCGCTAATTAAGCAGCCATAAAGTTTGAAGACGCTAATAATTTTCTGCGTGTGACTTTTAGCGCTGGTTTGTGAATTGGACTTTTTCTTGTTAGAAAGGGATGAAGTCTGCTCCAAATATGTGCACCTTCTAATTAATTTCAATACATACAAACCACGCCGGAGCACCAAGACGCTATGTGCTTGGCAGTGCCGTTAGGGGTGCATTTCACCCTTTGTGGGTGCTTTGAGAAGGACATTTTACATTATTATATTCTTTTTGTCTTATATGAGGTTTAGCGGCCCTTTTGTGAATTCACCCCCTGAGAGTAGAGAGTAGTACATCATCAGTTTCCCTCATGCCGGTCACAACTAAATGTCAAGTTGTCATCTTTCTATCTCCGATCCACTCTCGAGTGAAGTACACTGCAGGTGCTGTCTTTGCCCGTGTGTTTGCTTGGTGCATTGTGTGGAGTGTGAAAACCTGCACTCCACCTTATGTTAGTGCTCTGTTTTTGTTTCCCAGCCAAGTTGTGGAGTAGCACAGGGGACTAAGCCCAGTGTGTGCTGGGAGGCTGGGAACCTGCTGCTTTATTTTGTTGCTGTTTTTGTTGTTTTGCTGTTTCATGTTAATGTGCTCAGACCACCTCGCTGCCCATTTCAGTGGGAAAAGATGAATAGATGCTACACACTCCTCCGCCACCCCCCCCCCCCCCCCACACGCCTCATTCCTCTCCATCAGAACGATGTCTGTAAAACTAATTAGCCGTTGTTGAGTGTTGCCTTGTGAGTGTGGGTACATACCACATAAGTGGGTGGATGCATGCTAAGTTGTAAGCTCATGTGTGCATATGTGTGTGTGTGTCTGATCATGTGTGCACGAAGTGCTGGGGGCCAGGGGAAATAATAGAGTGATGCTTTTCCTCTAGCTTCATTTTCTAACCATGTAAACCAGTGTTCTTGTTTGTGTGGGAGCACTGAGGTCTATTCTTCATAACAATATCACACTGTGACTATTAAATCATGTGGAAGACGGGCCTCGACTGAATTAACACCAGCACCCTCCGCGCAAAGAATTAGTAGTGTTTGTTATTGATTTGGAAGAGAAAATGTATCAAATGTCTTAAATTTGGGCATTATGGTCGGGATGGCAGACAGTATACTTAAGTGTGCGCTCATTGCGTGGACTATGTAATAACCTCATGCTGATATTTTTAAAAACAACTTTTTTTCTGTGCAAATTCTTCCCTGCCTTGGTTTTTCATTGCAGGTTGATGTGAGGTTTGAGGACCTCCACTCTGAGCGATGCCTTTGAGTCATCCACGAACCAACACGGCCGAATCCATTTCTCATCTTCTTATTTACACACACAAAGACTGAAGGCAGAGACATATGGAATGCCCTTTTCTTTGCTCTCCCAAGATTACCTGTCAGATTTCTCATGGTTGGCTGATGTGAACATTGTTTCAATTCTTTCTTTCAATGTGGTTTGTGTGCGTGCGTGTGCGCAGTTGCTCCAGCAATTATGGCTAGGTGGCATTCTTTATCTACATCTTCAGACAAGTACCTTGGAGCTCCCATGGTTACAGACCATGAATAGATCCCACCACACTAAGCCTGGTGACATTGCACAGGCACAGAGATCTCTTGAGGCTGGTGGGCTGTATGAATGACGGTATTCTGCTGCTGACTCTATCTATCTCATGCTTCAATGCACAAGGAACCAGCTTAAACAGAGGAGGGTTAAATATTCTGGATGAAGAAAAGACGTGACGCCTTTAGTAGCGTACCAGCTTCAGTTACCTGAAGCACTTTATCACTCAAGCCAAAGCACACTAGTCACGAGGAAGCACTTGACATTGCCCCCTCCGTTTTGCATTTCCTACTGAATAAAAGTGACGATAAAACAAAGGACAGGATAAAAAGCAACCACAGTGGTACATTTATCTGGAGAGATCTTGTCTTTTCTCTTTTCTGTTCTGTTTCACACCAATTTCATAGGAAAACAAGAGATCAAGATGTTTAATTGACAGTGTTTCCAAACTATTGTCTGGATAGCCACAATATAACACATCATCCATTTCTGAGAACCTTAGTGCAAGTGTGGATGGTGGTGGCAGCTTTGTAGATCGGAGAGAGAGAGGGAGAGAGAGCCCAAGGCACTGGCTTGCCTTCACAATCCAATTTACTTCCATGGAAGAGGGCCAAAATACATCATTGCCACTAATTGCCTTTTCTTTATGTATCTTTTTTTTTCTGGATTCCGCCAGCTTCTTTCACTTAATGAACAATATATCTGCAAGGTAGCAGTTACAGGCTTGGTTGATGCTGGCCTCCTATTTCATTATATAAAAGAATCAATCCAAATTACATTGTTCTTTATGGGCATCATTGCAATGATCCTTTATTTACTTATTAGGTAGTTTACTCTTGGTTGGCATGCAGCGTCAGTGACAGGAGGCCAGGAGAAGAGTGGCCTTGATCACAATATCATTCAAAATAATGTTCTTGCCAGAAAAATCAGGTCCACGTTTTTTGCTATTCCAAGCATTATTATAACTAAAGGTACAAAATGCATTGATTTGCCTGAGCTGTGGCACCTGCATAGCGTTGTTAAATAGCAATGATTTATAGAGTAATTACACACATATCGCAGACAAAATACAACATTAGGAGTCATTATGTCAGTAAGTGAGCGCATGTGTGTGCATTCATCTTATCAACTGTTTCAATGAGCCACCTAACAAATGAAACCAGCAGTGTTTATTTTGAGATGATTGTATGCAAGAATATTTGCACTAAACCATCAGATGTTGGGCTGCTCAGTGAGTTAGTCTACAGTTTTAGTAATTTGATATTTTCTATTAATCAATTTTCATTTATGGCTTGTGTGAGGCGCAGGCATGCAGGTCCTGTCCATCCCAGCTACAGGGACTGGTTACAGCTATGGTTACTTGTCACACCTATGCACTCAACATTTGACCACCCTAACCCTAAACCTCTCTTTATATTGAAAATGTGCATGCATTGTTTGAATCAGTTATAAGCTGCCATACAAGCTGTGCTGCTGCGGGGACACACACAGAGGTTGATAAAAGTCACTGATCATTTAATACCCATTTCATTCCCTCATCTGCTGCTTTTGCTCTGTTGCTATCCGCCTTTAATGTAAAAGTGTTTTAACGCGTGTGTGTTTGTGAGGGTACAATGCTGTAAAAGCAACCTCTTTAACAGTAGCTGATTTTGCTGCCAGCCCACTCGCTCAGAGACTCCCTCTTTATATTACTGCAAAGCATTCTGTTAATGCTGTTTTACGCAGCTCTCTTACAGAGTATCGTGGGTGTAGGCAACACTGCAAAACTCTTCACTAATGGGACAAAAGCACTACATTTTATTGCAGGTCAATAATGCACTGTTCAGTTTGCACTGTACACATTCGGTCTTGTGACATTTTCAGCTTCCAAAACAAGAAACACGTATTTCTGTATTTTTTGTGATTGTTCACCGTGAAGGCTGTTAAGCAACCAAAATAGCTGCGGTTGTTGTTTTCCTGTCATTTCTGTTGAAAATGCCACTGCCTGTCATAAAAAAGGCGCACTGACAGAGGTTGAAAGTAATTGTGAACAAAAAAGCCACCATGAATTGTGCACACAAATTGAAGCTTTGTTGCCTACTTACAAAAACTAAACATAAAAACTTTCAGACCCGAAAAATGTACAGATCTGTTTTATTCATTCCTGTAAGAATTTCTCAACAGACATTTTTTTACCCACTTAAGAGTTGGATAGATTGCTTCCATTAAATGTCATGAATAAGAAATTGGAATCTCTGCTGTCGTGATGGGGAAATTATGAGGATGTTGAATTTATATGAGTGTACACGCAGTGGCACATGTGAAAACACACACGCATACATATTTTAAATTGCATCTATTATGTATCTGATTCATCCAACTCCTCCTAGGCCATGACTGGCCAGCTAATAGTATAACGTGGTAGGTCTCTTGTCTCTGTCCAACACCTCCCTGTGAACACAAGAATGAGGTAATAAGGACAAAGACTTTAGTGGACTCACTGCAGACATTATTGTGACAGATAACGGCATTCCTCAAACCCCTAACAGCTGTTCTGTGGGCTGGATGCAAACGCCAGCCAGCATCCACCGCGTTAACAGCCAGAAATAGGTTGCTAATGCCACTTTTAGACAATTTAATGAGATTTTCTGAGACCAGCCCAAACATGGCCAACCACGACCATTTCATCCCACTTCAATTGGTGTCCATGCTGAGCTGAAGCGAGGCGAGGAAGTAATGGCTGGTAAAGGTTTCACAAAGAGAATGAAACATTTTCACGGCAAACTGGAGCCATTGGTTAGAGCAGGACTAAATTACAATGCCGTCTCTGCTATAATAAAGGACTCTTATCCTCACAGTGTCCCTTTCTCTCTCCATCGCTAAATAAAGTCAGTTCCACCCACTGTGTGAATCATTTTAGGGGTGCTTTCACACGCACTGATCCATGTCATGCTAAAACAGTCTTCTGAGAAACAGTGCGAAAGGAACACAAAATGCCAGCAAGTGGTCGGTGCAGTTCCCCAAAGTGGCTGAGTCACTGATGAACTAAGCTGCTCATGCCAAGTGACATAACTGTGAAACTGCTTTTTGTTGTTGTTATTAAGTTTTTTTTCTTGGTAACTTTTGGAAAAGTAGATGTAACATGAACTTAGAGACTAAAGCAAGTGATAGAAATTATGGGAGTTCTTTGGCAACTCTTTCTCTCATCCAGGGGTTGGAAGCTAAGCGTTTTAGAAACTATCCCGCTGGGCATCTTATTGCTGAATTTCCACTGACTGCACTAAGGCATTTTTATTACTCTTCATTACTAGTTTAGTGTACAGGGTGGTGGGTACAATTTTAATATTTGATTTCTTCGACTTAGTATGTTCTGTAGCAGTACTTTTCTCTCTCGAGGCAGATGACCGCCCACCCTGAGCCTGGTTCTGCCTGAGGTTTCTGCCTGTTAAAAGGCAGTATTTCCTTGCCACTGTCGCCTAGCGCTGCTCATGGTGGAATTGTTGGGTCTATACATATAGAGTTGGTTTAGACTTGCTCTATATTAATAAGTGCTATGAGATAACTCTGTTATGATATAACGCTATATAAATAAAATTGAATTGAATTGAATTGAATTGCTCTGTTGTCTCAGTTACTGTCAAAACTGAGAGCAACTTTTTTCTTGTTGGCATACTAGCTAACATGTGCCTATCTAGGTGGCATCTTAGATATCACCTCCAGCCAAAGATAACATTTAACACTGATAACATTGTATTTAGACTTTACTCAAGATTGTATAGCTTTGACTACTTTCACTTTAACTACATTTTTAAAATAACTGATTTGCTGTACAATAATAATTGTGAATGAGGCTGTAGGCAGTAGGTTTAAAGGTTTTGATGATTTTTTGGTAACACTATAATCTCATTTTACCTCTACAAATTGAATAATTGATCTCTTCTAAATTCTTATGTATCATGAATCTCAATCTAAAACTTAACTCAGGTAACCTGGTCATTTCCTGCATATTTGCATCTTATTAGCTCAGAAACCAAACAAGAATCCTGAAATCAAATGCTTTGACCAAGGATTATGGAAGCGTACTTCTCCTCCCATCTTTGGAGTCCCAGCAGAACTGGGCATTTTTGAGTCCCAAGCCATATTAGAAACAAGGCCTGCAGCTCACCAGCTCAAGCACTGGGAGGTTTTACATTATTGTGGTCCACAGAGTAGCATTGTGTGTGTGTGTGTGCATGCACATTGTATTCAGGCATGGCTGCACAGAAATTGTTTCCGGTGCCCTGAGTTCATGTTTACCTGCGGGGTAAAAGTACACTTAAAGTTAAAGTTTAACTTTAAAGTTTAAGTTTGCTTCATTGCGACTGACTGATTGAATTGCTTATTTCTCTCTGGCCTGAAATCCATTCATTGTAAAGGTCATTTACTACCAGCAAAGCTGTTGAATTTTGCTGAACCTTGCCCTTGCCCTTTTCCTTTTCCACTCTCACAACACAACACAACACAACAAAATCCTCAATCCTCAAACTGAAAAACAGTGTGTCCACTGCGGTTACATCTGGATCTTATGTCCGCAATGAAGTCTGTGAGGAAAATGTCAGTGTTAGGAGGCACCGGACGAGCAACACTGGCCTTGCCCGCCTGCTGATGAATACAGAAGCGGACTGCATGAGATGGGAGGAGGGCAGGTAGAATTGAAGGTGGAAAAATCTGACTACTACTAAATGAGACATTTTGGAAAACATTTCAGACAGGAAGTGGCTGGGGGTGCTGATTATGCAGCAGAGTGGCGCTTTATGTCTCTCGCTGCATCATGGTTGGACAGTTAAGGACCACAGAGAACGACTGTTTCTTCATGACTGCATGTTCTGTCTGTCCCTGTCTGTCCTCGCTCTCTGTGCTACTCTGTACGTCTGACTCGCCGCTTATCCTGTCACAGTAAATATTAGTGTACGTCCAGGCAAATCCTCATAAACATGTTCCAAATGTTAACAATGAGTGAAACAAAAGACAAAAGACACACACACCTGTCTCAGATTTGCCACTCACTCAACATCTCATACGGATATGTGAAGGGGATAACCTCTGCACTGTTGGTTAACCTTCTCTCTGGAGCTTATCTGCTCTTAATGAACACAGCTACCCGTTAAATCCTGACAAATGGACACCAGGTCGCCTAAGGAGCACAGAGCCACATCTATTACCAGCAACACATATCCACCTAGCTAATGATAATGGGGAGAGAGCTTTAATGAGGGTCATCTTGGCGTCTTACAAAATGTTCTATTGAATCTACTGCCTGGTGCAGAATTGCTTGTATTTATGATAAAAAACAGTCCACTTCTTCATGCGACATTCTCTCCTCTGCCTGAGTTGCACGTCTGCTTGAGTAATGTTAAATGGCCCATGCTAATGTTAGAGGTTCAATTACTGCATGAGGTGCCCAAACGGAATACTAAATAGATAGCTTGTTCACGAGCTGAGTGAGAAATATTTTGAACGAAGGAAAAATCAATGTATGTCATTTATATCCACGCCGAGGCCCTATCTGCCATATGCAGCATTTGCAAATGATCAAATTTACTCAAATGCTTGAAACTGAAGCCAAACCTGCATGTCGAACCATTTTCAAACTGTGCGCCTTCACACAGGGCTTTGACCCGCACAATTATTCAAGGTGGAATGGATTCAAACAGCCCTCTGAGGAAAGTGGCACAGGCTTTAAGCAGAGGGGGCAATCATAGGCACAGAATGAGATACTCAAGTAGGGCAGCAGCTGGCTGCAAAGAGGAGAGGATCCAAGCGGAATAAAGAGATCCTTGCTCGGGGCCTGAGGGCGAGAGCAGAGCCACAATCCCGGAACAGAGGGGCGCTATCAGGACACTGACTTCTGCTTTCATTACTCAATGCATGGAAAGAAGGCTCATGCTCATGGACACGCAGACACCTATGGGATGCTTAACGGCATCCTTCACTCTGCTTTTAATATTGCTGTCTCCACTGGCCTGCACTCACTGTACCCCAGTGAACACAATACAAGTATTTATAGCCATGGTTCGCCAGTGCTGATCGACACTTCCTCCAGCAAGATTCCTGGGTTCCACTCACTTTGGATTTCTGCTTAACAGTTATAAAATATCAGGTCACATTTTTGTGATAAAAATGAATGTCCATTGAGTGGTTTAGGTTATAATGACGTTTACAATCGAGAGTGGAACAGCACAGATCATCATGTACATCAGTGAAAGTGATCGACTCAGTATTGACTCAGCAATGTTATGAGATAAATATGGCTGTTATCAATTACCCTGGACAGTAATAATGATCGACCATTACTTAAGCTTCACAATGACCAGATCAATGGTGTCTTGGCATCAATTTGCTGGTGTAATAATTGTTTGCAGTCGGTGTAGCGCACAAGCTGGTGTCGTCTTATTAAAGGGAGCGATGTGCTGTGTTTACTGCCAACAGGGCCATCTATTATTCTGCAGCATCCAACATCAATTGCTGGAACATATTCAGAATTGGGACTGATTTTCTCCCTGGAAACCATAAAATATGATTTGCCATATCTATTTGTTTCTCTCCCACCCTGGCCGCTGCAGAACATGATTGAGTATTTAAGGAGCCTGGGGATGAACAACAGGCTTCACAAAGGCATCAGGAGTACGAATTGCTGCCGAGTGATAGCATGCACCAAGGGGTGATTTGTCGTCGATCCCAAGATTAGGACCCTGTGCCAAAACAAATTTCTTTGTCATAACCTTTAGTGGAATGTGAATGTAAAAATACAGAAAAAATAAAGTTGGCTGTGTATTTTAAGAATCTATGCAGCTTCTTACTTTTATATCTTTTGGTCTTTGAAGGCCAACACAAGACCTTCATCTGACACTGCATAAAATGTGAAATTGTTCATTTTCATGTGAAATTCCTTTCTGAACGATTTTAGAATAAGAATTTTTGGCAATATCTTTGGTCATTTACAGAAATCAAAAGCTCTTTTTCTTTTGAAAAATATTTTTTTTCTTAAAGACTTTCTCAGAATCCTTTTCTCACCAAGGTTTGGCTGTTTTATAGACTCAATTATTGTTCACCCACCGTGGCCTGACCCCATCCTCCCTGCACAGCCATTTATGACGTCTGCATTGTGGCTGTGACTTAGTCAAAGGTGCATTCAACTGTTGGCACCAGCTTTGATATTAAAATGTTTACCGTAAAATGTTCATTAGTAACATCTCTGTCCATTTCCTAATCTGTGCTATAATTGAATATCCTGTTTTGGACACATCTCACTTAGCAGCTTTGGAGTCTGTGGCGTAAGGCGATCTTTTGGCTTTTGGTCTGTGAAACATGAAATGTATATGAACCAACTGTAAGAAGTAACAGCCAAGAGAAAGTTCAGTTAGACGGATCCTTAACAATATAGTCCATGCCAACACTATTCACAGTCCGATTTATGTGTTTTTTGTGTGGAAATCAACCCTGATGACAGCTTGATTGTGTGCACGTGTATCAGCTTACCTGTGTGTGTGTGCGTGTGCGTGTGCGTGTTGCTGGTCATTCTAGTAATCAGCAGATTGTCCACCTTTCTGCTGATATGGTTTTTTTGGGGGTCTTTCTCAACAGCCTGTTTAGTTGCCATAATTAAGAAGCAGCCAGCTCTGAGCAGCTAAGTGGAATAACTTTCCACCCACAGCCAAGTGTGTTCATCTTGTGTGTGTGTTTATGTGCGTGTGTGTTTGTGTGCTGTATATGAAAGTCTGTGTTCTTGTGTGAGAAAAGAAACAGAAGAGTGACTATATTCTTACTTAAACACAAGCACACACCACGCATCCACACGCTGCATCCACCTCTATCTGAGCCTGTGCCAAAGGTGTGCAGTTTTATGGTGACCTTCCTCAAAGCAGCAGATAAGGTGAAAGATTGTAGCATGTATTTCTACTTTTCCTCTGCTTTTTCTCCTGGTTTGAAGACACTTAAGGAAAT
The DNA here is from genome assembly GCA_036023855.1 of Gadopsis marmoratus. Classification (NCBI taxonomy): domain Eukaryota; kingdom Metazoa; phylum Chordata; class Actinopteri; order Centrarchiformes; family Percichthyidae; genus Gadopsis; species Gadopsis marmoratus. The sequence goes on from JAVQJF010086099.1 coordinate 26,917, forward strand.
TACTGTAATAAGCATTGCCCAAAGCAACATCCATTTTTAAATCTCATTCAGAATAATGAGCTTCAGGTTTTATGTATTTGTTACACAGTGTGCATACATGCTGTACCCAACAACGATTCCTTGTTCTCCCCGTTCTGTTATTTAGTGTGACGTTAAGTCGTTGTATTGTGTTCCAATGTATATTTTTATTTAATTGCTGCATTCTTAGTTTAATTATGCAAATCAGCTGATGGAATTTAATGCAAAGTTTAACCATCTTCACTGTAGGTGTTATTTAGTGGTTGAAAAGAGAAAAATTCTCCTTAAGTCATCTATCACTTCAAATATTTCATTAATTTTTGCCCTTTGTTCACCTTAAAATTCTTTACTTGGTTCTTCAGGGTCACAAGCTGCAGAAGCTTAAAAACCAAATTCCAGGCCATTTAACACTTCATGAACACATTATCAAGCAACAGATTTGACCATTGCTGCTCATGTTTGCACTGATGGATGCCTTCTGAAAAGCATAATCCTCAAGCAGATATCATGTTTCAGCTGATTAGCCCATTATTAGTCTAAGTAAGACACTTCTATCTGTTTCAAAGTTGAATCTTCATTTTTTATTAACTACGTGAACATTTTCAGGGTTACTGGAGGTAATAACAGGGCTACCAACAATAGACAAACACTCATTTGCGACATAGTTTCCAATATTTCTGACTTAAACGTGTTTGGATGGTGGGAGGAAACAAAGCAGTTAGATTTGCACATGCAACTCATATACACTGCATCTACAATCCCTACCTATGCAGCGTTATTTTTAGCAGCATTATCTAGGCATCTTAATACATTGGCATGCAGTGTTGTGGGTGTTTCTGTAAGAAGTCGTTGACATTATAACGCTCCGTGGATCACCAGCTGCTCTGCTACACAGACTGACTGTGATGTATCACCGGCATTACTGTGTCATTGTGTTTTGTGATACACATAGCATCAGCTCTGGTGCCTGTCGGCTCATTTCTCTACTAAACCCTAAAAATATATCCCTTCTGCTCACAGACAGACACGCACACACACAGATACAGTCTCACTTACATTCAATAGGGGTATTTGGGGAATTCTTTGAGTGTGTGTGTCTGTGTGTCCAATGTGCTGCATTAGTTACAGGAACCGCGTGCTGATATGTGGGTGGCAAATGGGACAGATGCTTCCCTTCTCGGCGCATTCAATATCCTCCTTCTCTCACCCATTGTAATCTGCCCATGAATAGAAGCACCAGACAGATATTAAAACCTGATGCAATCACAGAGAACCTCGGCCATCGCGCCCTCAGAGAGCTGAAAACAGAATGACTCAGATGGAAGGGATAATAAAATACTGGCAAAAACAACAAAAAAATAAATGACATAAAAACCGTGCAGTTACTGATGAAACTTACTGGGATTGGCCTGTTTGTAAATGTAAGAGACTCATTAAAAGAATCCCCTTCTGTCAGAGCATCACAACTGTGTTTGCATTTGGGCAGTGTGGGACCAACATCGCCATCCCCATCATATCGAGTCAGTTAATTCATGATCTAGGTTAAAAAATCTTATTTACTTAAAACAACAACAAAGAAAGAAAAACAAAGATAATCTTATGTGTTTCTGATAAATCAACATGCCATTTCTTCAGACTTATGTATCAGTGACCTGCTATCTTTCATTTCAAAATGTCGACACTCGTTCTAGAAAAGAAAAAACTAGACTGAGTTTATCACATCCCATTGATAATGTTTTTAATTCTAGGCTTATGGCTAAATTTAAAAACATTTTATTAAAAAGGAACAATTCACCAGGCCTCTTTGTTGGAAAGTAATATCTATAGACACGAATTTGTAGCCAAGCCTTCAGCTTTCTGAGTTAAACTTGCTATTTAAATCTGTGTGATTACTTTTGCCCGTGTTGTAGACTCTTATATGAAAAATTGTAGTTCTGAACAAAACGTAATTTGCTGACAGTGAGAAGATAGCAAATAAACACTGCTTACTGTACTGAATGTGTTTATTGTTTTGTGTTATCAAAAGTGCAACAGAACCGAGTCGATCTTTTTGTCTTGGGCCCAAATTTCACTGCCTGCCCTAAATCCACTCCCCTTTATGTGAGGCAGCCAGTCACAGTGTTGCAAGAATTGCATTCAAGGCAATTTCAAGATAGTAAATTCACTGAAAAAGCAGAAGGATATGGTGTCACTTGTATATTTACAATGCAGATCAGTGACATTAAGTCTGGCAATAGTAATTTAGTGCTGCTAACGCTACTCCACACATGTGAAATTTAGTTATATTGGTGGTATGTCTAAGTTTGTAAATCTTACATTATCATTATCCTAGTGATTACTTTGCAGATAAACCTAGTAACCCCGCCAGCTAATAAAAAGGGGAAAAAAGAACGATGAGTCATTCTTTCAGCTCCCTTCGAAGAGCTGTATTTCCCATCACTGCTTTTAGACATAGCTACCCAAATTTATTTCCTTTTTTCCGTTTTGAAACTTGTGCTCATCAGTATCTTCACTTAGATGACATTGGCCAACAGCTCCAGGACCAAGCCCAATCACTTATATAATATCAGCCCTCTCTTCTTCTCTCATCTTTTCATTTCCTCTCCTCACTCCTGTCTCCATGCCTCCCAGCAATCAGAGCCTATCATCATCTCTGCCCCCAAATTACAGAACCCAATCAGGGGCACTTTCCCGGTGAACTCCTAGGTGGAGCTCTCTTTTCAAGCACCGCGCAAATAGACAAAACCAATCTCACACTCATCACCATGGTACAATGATGTTGATTCTCCATCTCATAGTGACTATCATTTCCTAATCACTCTTTGAAGTGCACTGTTTCGATGAAATGTGTCTGGTAGTTGTCTCTGTCTTCTAAGATCAGATGTTACCGGGTCTTTGCAGAAACATTTTCACATGAGTATCAAAAAAGGCAAAGTAAATGGTAAACAATACCCTCTATACAACAGGGAGTATGTACTGTATGAAAGCCCTACTCCTCCTGCAACTACAGCAACGACTAGAGGCTGCTGGTGAATTTAATTATATTCATGCCACATCTTAATCCATTGCAAAATGCATCATAGTCATGTTTTTATTTTACTTGAAGAGCAAAAGGATGTTGGGTTCTGATTAATGACCCCCCTCACTACCTATAACAGCTACCCCCGTTGTTCTTTAAGAATATGAGAACTACAACTACTTAGGGAAATTAATTTAATGTACTATGTCGCCTGCAGGATATTTTCAACGCTGCCACACAAGACTGTTTATTAAATGAAGCACGGGGCTGTTGAGAATTGTTATGTAAGAGCTCATAGCTCCGGAGCTGTTGTTTACATGCCCATGGTGATAAAAGCATCTCATGGTGGTGCGATTGTGACGTCCTGCAAATGCGTCTCACTTGTGCTGCCTGCTGGTTTTTAGACCTGACAGCAGGGAATTGGACGCGACTGCTCTTGCATGGACTTGTCAGAAAAGGACAGACGCACACACTGACACAGTTGTAACTCAGGAAAGTTATAGCTTCAGGACGTTTCAGCTCTGTCCACGTCCTTATGTCTCTCTCTCTGTCTTTTCAGTCAAATATCTTCCTTCCAGAGCAGCATGAGTGCTGAAGTAGCAACGCCACCCTTCGGAGTGGGTCAAGGAGATAGCTGTTAGCGAGAGTGAGTGCTAGGGCCAAGAGTCCTGACAGCTCAGCTCGTGGGCTGGCGTTTATTGTGGTATTTTAACATCGACCCACCGAACATGATGCTCTGGGGTCCTCACAGTGATGGATGCTCAATAGCCAGTTGGATTTCATCAGCGCTGGTAGCAGTCTAATATTCACACCGGCTTTTTCTTTTTTTTCAGAGAGGAATACATCATAGAAATATGGCTGACAATGTTTTATTCTGTTGTGTGCAAATGAAAGACAAGCGCTTTGGGGGCAAAGTTTTGTTTTATGCCTGGAAAGTTTGAAATACAGCGTACCATAAAACCTTGGTGCGTGACAAATCTTCTGAGGAAAGACAACCATGCCTAAAATGAATACTCTCTATTTGTTTTTACTTGTCAAGGAGCATCGAAATGATGGTTGGTTCCGGAAACACAGGCCAGGCTTTTGTTGAGAGAAGTAAAATATACCCATAAATCGTGTTCACTCAGTATTATTTGCGGTGTTATAATGTTTTTCCTGACTCCAGTGTGTATTGATGCCACACTTCAACACACACTGGAGGAACCCAAGGATGCAAACTGCAGACCTCTGCATTTGCCTTTGTCACTCTTTGTTGTTCGCATGGGCATAGCCATGTAAGTGGGAGCCATTGTTCTGAAGCTGTTTAACCTAGTCCTTTTTCTCCATTGATTTTTGGCTCACTTTAATCATCTTCTTGTCCTCCACACCAGTGAGAAACAAAACATTTCCATTTTTCTTGGCAAAATGAGATTGTGAATGCCATGGTCACCTTCATGCCAAAGAGTTGCAGATGCTTGAAGGTTGTAAATTATTGTGTGTGTGTGTTGGCTGGTGTTGTCATGTCTGACTGCATCTGCTTGTGTGTGAGGATGCACCATTTATTGTGTCCACTGAAGCACAGACCCAAACATTTTACAATTTTCTATCTGTGAAGATGCCAAACTAAATCAACGGCAGACACAAAACAATGAGACGGTGTTGCCAGCCCTGGCAGTCAATGAGGGCCTTGAGTCTTACTGTCTTCTCACTAATGGACATTGTAAATCATTTGTTTATTTAGAAAACACAGCTTTTAAAAAGGACATGTTATCAGCCAGGCAATGCAGTAGTATAATGTCTGCTAAGAGGAAAACACGAACAGAACTGGCAGATGGGAAGACGTGTGAGAAAGAAGTGGAAGTATACCCAGGGTTCATACAAAGGTATGAAAGTTTGGAAAATGCTTAATTTTAATTCTTACATATTCCAGGTTAGGAATATGCTTGAATTTGAATATACGCAATGAAAAATGCGGTCATCTCAATCTTTTAATATTTGAACGGAAATTCAAATTATTATTATTATTGTGTGCTTAAACAGCTGTACGGACTGTGTATACCAGATGAGGGAAAAGAATGATGAGACCAAGGTAAGAGAGCAGTGTAAGAGTAAGGTATGGGTAAAGATGCAGGATGAGAGGGAACGATAGGGTGGTAGAAGAGAGACCTAGACCACTAGAGGGCCCAGATTAGATCACAAACTACTGTTGTACCTGAGCAATTTAAAAAAAGACTAGAGAAAGAGACTGAATAACAAGAGGGAGATGGTGGGAACTAAAAATAATAAATTTTTATGCAGAGACAAAAGGGCGAAACAGGAGTTGAGATAGTGGGTAAAGATGATGCATCCCTATTTCCCATGAACTACATTTATATACACCTGGTCTAATGAGATGATGTTCTATCTCACACTAGTAGTAGAATCATTCAGTGCATGTTGGTTTTCCCTCCTGCATACAGCTCCCTTCTTTCACCCAGCGCTGAATAATGCAACAGACCTGGTGCTGCCTTCATGAAACAGAAGGCAATAAGCATAATCAACAATAAATGCCACATATAGGCATGTTGCTTTAATGCACAAGGAGTTGGAATTGGTTAAATAAGCCACAAAGGAAATTTAGACCCCCTAGTGGATGCATTTCCTTGTGTTCCAAATGGTGTATTGAGTGTTCGTCAACAGATTTGCAGGTAAATATGATTGAAGATGATGACGTTTGTCTTGAAGTTGATGGATTTCAGTGATCTGACATTTCACACAAGGGATGTTAAACTGTGATGAGGCTCATGATATCAGTAGTTGAGATGGTTGGCAGAGGAACAACCCACAGAGATAATTATTTTTTTAATTTGCCCAAACGTTTCAGTCTTGTTACTGTTAGCTTTTCGCATAACGCCACTGCACATATCGCTGTCCACCAGCACTTCGAAACTGCTACTTGCTTTGGTTGGGCCCTGCGAGCTGGATTTGGTACTGTACTGTATGTACAGGATTGGCTAAATACCAGCAGTGGCTTTGGTCTGTTTCTGCTTTGAAAACCATTGCTTGAGAAGTAGAAGAAGCCAGTCAGAGGTGCAAACCAAAGGTTACAGAATTCAAAACAATTTGTTTTGGCAGATAGGAACAAAACACAGCAATTGTTGCAAAGTTAATCCAAAATTATAGCTTGATTGGATGCTTCTTAACAAAATGCACATTGGGAGTTGGGGTTTTTATACACACAGGCTTGTACCTTTGCTTTTTTTTTTAATCCAAGAATCAGACATCGGTTGTTAATTTTTTGTCCTGATGGTTCATCTGTGAATGTCCATCTAAGCTTTGGTGGTGCTCCAGCTGTCAGTCAGCTAACATTATTTAAACATGAGAAAAAGTCATCCTCTTTGCAACTCTATGCATATTTGGGTGACAAAAAACATTTAAAGAAAAAAAAAGAAACAATGTCGACAGCAAAAAAATTCACTCCATCACTGTCTCTTCAAGGTGACACAAAGTTAACGGAGGTTGACGGAGGTAAAATGCATTCTGTCTTATCAATGGAGGAAAGTGCAAGAACGAGTGTGTGCTCTAAGTTATCCACGCTACTGAATTGGTTATGGCAGTGTCTTATTAGCGGAGGCAATAAGGCTAGGGAGCCAACAATGCCAATATTCAGAGTAACAAGCAATTTCCATATGCAAATGTATAAATGTGGAAAAATTGCAAGTACCCCTCAGAAATAATACGTAGCATTTGAAGATAGGGTGCGCTGTGACTTTGCCTTTACTGTCACTGTGAGCTGTAGGCTATTATCTGTCCAAAGAGACATCAATCTGCTGGAAATGTGACATGAAATTACCCACAATCCCCTTCTGCCCTCCCATCGATGTGGCAGTTCACAGCCCCCCAGAGTTACAGGATAATTTAGGTAGGGATTTCAAGTGAAATTGTGTGTGCTTGTGTGTGTGCATCTGCATGTGAGTGTGTGTATGTGTGTGTGTGTGTATGTGTGTGTGTGTGTATGTGTGTGTGTGTGTGTGTGCTAGAAGGAATGAGAAAGAGATAGCTCGTATACTCAGGTTGAAAGATTGACATTGAATGGAATGGAACTTTCTTTCTGAAGATGAAGACAGATAGGTGAAGTCCAACAGCACAAACGTCTTCCTGTTACTGCTTCATTTGCAAAGTCATTACAGACCAGTCTTATTGCAAGTGATTTGACAGCGAAGGTAAACTCTTCCAGTGTTCATTAACTACTATTTAAACTTCACCAACATTTCTCCCTTAATATGCCAGCTTTCTTAACAGTATATGACAACTTGTAGTATAATATTAGCTCCTTTTGCAAGACTAATTTGCCTTTGAATATTGCCTCAAGGCTTTGCAATCATATTCTGGCTCACCAACCAGACACTGAAGCCTCCAAGGCTCTGCCAAAGGCCCTTGCTCATGTCTTTCGGGACTTGATCGTACTGATATATTCCTGAAGTAAGTTTGGAACACCTGGCTTAGTCCCTAGACTAATGACAGACCTCATCTACTTTCCATCTGTCCAGCTGTGGGGCCCAGATGTGCTGACGAGGAACAGGGATGAAGGCGAGGTAGAGAGAGCAGAAATTCAGGACATTCAATAAGAGTGAGCAAAATGCACTGAGTGGTATACAAACTATAGCTCATTTATTTGTATATAGCTCATTTGAAAACAAGCAGGTTTTAATTCATAGTTAGTTTGGGGCCACATGTTGTATGCAGTGGTGAAATAATGTTTTCATCCTGGTATTAACTTATTCATACCTAGACACTGTCCCACAAACACACATCTTCTTGTAAATATAAATTCTACCAGTACTGGACAGAGCTGATATAAAGATGGGCAATCCAATCTCGTCTGATAGGCCTGCATTCATTATCTGTTGTAACTGGTGATGTATGAGTCTGGCAGTCCGGGGTACTGGCAGCCATATGTCTGCTCATCCCTACACACACAGGACCCTCTCATTAATGATGTTCGGATTCATCATCCAAAGGCACAGTAAACACACCGAATGAACTTTGAATGGTATCGACGGCACCGGAGCTCTCTGCTCTGTTAAGCACACATAGAGAAAGATTCATAAAGCAATTTTGGGTTTCAGTGGAGGGTGTTGTTGCCAAATACGGACTGAGAAATTACCCTATTCCAATTGTCCACCAGCCAGTGTGGCATTAGGCTGAAAGAGAGACAATCACATTAGGTTCAAAGATGTCCATTTGCTGGTGGGTAATCTAAATTTGTTCTCCATTGTGTTAAGTGACTCATTATCTGGTTAGCGCTCTAATACCATGTAAATGATAAGATTTCAGCACAGCTAATGCACCAGCTATTTGCCATACATTTGCATGAAATAGTACTAACGCCACCTTGTAAATGTTTATCTTGATGGTCTGGGCAGTTGAGAGCCCTTCCTTAAATAATAACAGAACTAATTAAGCAGAAACAGTTTTTTCATCAACTGCTCCATGGGATCACATTTGTATATCCACTGTGGTGAAAAGAGGTCAGTGTGTGTGTGTGTGTGTTGGTCCATCTGTGCTGGGTTGCTCCTTGCTCTGTAGTTAATGTTATCTGTTCTGGCAGGGGGGTCCAAGTTGATGGTGAGGAGGGCGACGAAGTGGGTTAGAGTCACGCTCTGTCCCTTAATTGTCAACCCACTTCACGTCTCCCTCCTTCCCACAGTGGCCTGCTGGGTCTCTGTGAGCAGGGACTGTAGACTGTATAAGAAGTATGTACAGAGATTTATTTGATTGTATTCTAAAGAAAAAATTTAAAGAGTTGTGGCTGAAATCAAAGGAAATGACATTGTTGCCCTTGCTGTTGTTATGAACTGGACACAAGGACAAAAGTTAGGGAGGATGTGAGTGAGGCACACAAAGTAGAAACACCATTCATTTCAATTCAGTTTTATTTATATAGCGCCAAATCATAACAGATGTTATCCCAGGGGACTTTTCATATAGAGCAGGTCTAGACTGTACTTTGTATAATATTATTTACAGAGAGCCAACAATTCCCACCATGAGCAAGTACTAGATGAAAGTGGCAAGGAAGAACTTCCTTTTACAGGCAGAAACCTGCCTCGACTGGTTGGAGGGAGAGAGAGAGAGAGAGAGAGAGAGAGAGAGAGAGAGAGAGAGAGACGGTGCAAGTTCCACATAGAGATGTAAAGTCATAGTAATCATAATGGTGGTGGTAATGATATTAATAAAAAAGAAATAGGCAACTTCCATGACAATTTCCTGTGCATATACTGCATTGAGCCTATTTAATCATTGTGATTTGGATTCCTATTGTCAAAACATAATCCATCTTTATGTAGGAGCGATTCCATTGTCAGCCAGAGGACAGTAATTACAAACAAAGAGAAAGTAATGTTCAAGAATTCAGAGATAACCACTGATGGATATCACATGGCAGTGTTTTCCCCTGCGGTCATGCTAAAATGATGGACGTGTCTTTCATTGGATCATTTAGCGCTCGTTGATGCCATGATTACCATGTTAACTGAGCTGTCAGCTTTGGCATCTGGCATCACTGATTCAGGTAGGGGGAAAGAAACTAGGGAGGCAGGCCACTTATCATGCATGGCCACACAATGTTTCTCTGAAGGCTAGCCAGCTTAATTACGTGCTAAAAACATCTTCAAAGGAGCTCCTTTCACACAGTAATGTATACTTGTCCAGTTCAGTTGGAGCAGTTCAAGCAGGATGACAAATATGAATAGTTTGCACAAACACAAACAGCACACATGCAGTTCAGACGGAGCGATCTCATTTCGTTCTTCACATGTTTAACGCTACTTTTAATGCTCTCATTTATTATGCCGTAAATCTGCAGCGCAGAACAAATGCTCTGCATCTTTCTTCCTCGCACACATTGAGCTTGCGTCATAGATCATTTTGGCAAAAGTGTTTTCAGCGGTCGCAAATTTGATTAATATTCTGATCAAAAGCCTTTTAGTTTGATTAGAACACCAAAAAGCAATGCAGGTATGTTATTGGTTGAACAAATTAAAACCTGAACAGACTCAATTTGAGGAGCTGCTGTATGACTTATTTTCGGAGTTTGTTGGAGAGTACCTTAATGTCAGTGTTAAAATGGTTCTTGCAATAATAACACAACATTATCAACAGTATAAAGCGGTCAAAATGTTTGCTGTCGTGGACAAAAAGTAGATGTTTGTAGGTACTGGACCAAAACATACAAAACCACTGTTAAGATCCTTTAATAATGCTCCGTTTGTCTGTGTAAAAAGGCTATTATAGGCCATTAAACCATTGATCATCTTAAACAGAATTCAATAGACTTAGGTAATTCCTCTATAGCTTTTTGTGGGGAGGTAATATTGTTAGCAGGTATAGATTGAATCATTAGTCAGTTAATTAGTGACTATATTTTCTATCTAACAATCAGTGACAGATCTTAACTAACCAAAAACGAGTCATACTGTGTCTCAAGCTCTTTGCTTAAATTCTTATGTGAGAGAGTAGGTGAGTGAACTACAGATCCCCAGACAGAACTGTGTGCACAGACCCAGAGCAGAGCCCCAGGTAGAAGATGGAATTTATTGATATGGGATATATCTCTATCACTCAAGTCCAAGGTCTTTGAACGTAACGTCTTCCATGAAGTGTTGTCAATCTGTGCTTAGCGTGATAAAGGATATCCTATCCATGTAGATGTAGGCAGAATTCGACAGACCATAGTACCATGTTATGACAAAGTATACATAAAGATCCTTACACTCTCATGTTGTTCCCTGCGACACACCAACACACTTGTTCTTCCACTGTGGCACAACAGCTTTGCATCCCCCTCCCCTGTTCACATCAGAATCTGTCCCGCTGACACTGATCAATGTCAGTGGCAACGTGGAAGACGGAGAGAACAACGGAGGTATTGACAGCAAGAATGGATTCCACAGGAAGCCCGTCTGTACAGTCGCACAGTGACTGGCTGTGGTGGAGGCTGTCAAAGCAAATGACTTACTTCATCCATTCCTCATTTTTCCTCACCCACCACTCTTCCTTTCTCTGTCGATGAACACTAATGTGCTTAAATTGGGCGCGGTGCTTGAGTATCATACACGGAGGCAATCCTTTCACCCACCAACAATCATCTATATTGCACGCAGTTGCGTCTTGAAATTAAAAGATCTCTTCGCAGTCCAGCAACAGTGAACAAACATCTGGTGCCATTACTTTAATGAATTTCAGACCTGCGTGTAATGAGAATCAAGATTAGTCTTGTCAAAACTCACACACAAGATTCACAGATGTTGACTCTTGGCTATATTCATCAGCCAAAGCGTTTTTTAAATCCAGCTAAGCAAACCTTCATCCACAGAGAATATCTTTCAGATTAATTACTGGCATTAAGAGGAATCTGCCAGAAGACTCCCTACTTGAGCAGATAGAAAACTAAAGCATTAAGGAAACTAATTGTCAAGTTGATTATTATTAGATTATTATTTGGGTAAGACCACTATTCCCAATCTGACAAACACGGGATATGCATACACAGTAGAATCAATAAGTAATAATGTTTTAAATCAATGACAAAAATAAGAACAAACGACAGTAACTTAGCTTTCTTTCATGTTGATATTTGCTTTTGTAGCATTCAACTCAAACACCTGTTGTATGCCTATACCAGATCACTGATAAATAAACGTTTAATAAGAAGAAGAATAGGTCATGTGTGATGTGCAAATTGAACCAATTTTGCAGGTATTCCAACAAGTGGTGTAATATACTTTATCTGTAAAAAAAATTAATGAATAATGGAATGGCACAGAAATTTAAACAAGGTTCTTGATATAAAGGAAATAAAGGGCACCCTGATTAATGGCAACAGCCCACCAACTGATTAGGAAATAAATTGGGTGCATAGTATACAATGTGTTACAGCAATAAACAATTTTCTGATTGTATTCACACAGTCTGCATGAGAAATATCAAGTCTGCATATATCAGGCCAGCCATTGTTATATTCCACAGGGACAAAGGCTGGATATTATTGAATATCAGTAGGGCACCGCCGCTAGCTGCTTGTGGAATGACTCAGACTTCAAATAATGCATTAGTTCAGTTGGCCAACAGACCAGTTTAGCAGATGGTGGCTGCTTGGATAATCCCCCCCAACCAACGGCTCCCCCTCCTTTGAGACTCTACTTTGAGTTACTGCTGACAAATCTTTATGTATCAACAAAGGTCAAAGTACCCAGCTAACAGAATGCTTGCAAGTCTATGATGGAAAACTGCAAGGAATTTGATTGAGGTCTTTTCTCACAATTTAGAAAATTTCCACCAGACCTTTTGAAGATTGCCATCACCATATCATGGGCTTGATAAAATCAAGTTGCGTGACACTCCAACAAAGCTCTCTGTATCTTATTTTTCATGAAAAATGGCCTCTACCAGAGCATTTTTCTGAACTACTACAGTGGTGTAGCTGTGGAGAATGGTCACCAATTCATATATATCAAGTCTCTGGTGTGCCTGGAGGAACACGTACCATATTTTGGCATGGCACACATTAAAATAAATGCTATTCAGCCTCAAACAGTCCACATCTTGCAATCTCAGATTTATTTATTATTTAACAATGTAACACTGTGCCTTCCGGATTTATTGACATTTTTTTTTACTTCCCAGCCGTCTGACATTACTCATGCCTGTTCATATTGGACAGAATGCCTCAATGTTAGATGCATTTTGAACTGCATACATAAACCTCCCTCTTGTCCTCTGGCTGCTGGTGCAAGCTACTGAAACATGCATGGTAGAATGAGCCTGTGGAGCTTTCTGGTCAAACCGCATCTCTTCAATTTGCCTTTTACAGTCAGTACCTGCCAGGATGGCTGGAGTTCTGCCCGGGAGCAGAGTCAAGAGCAATGTCTTCATTGCTGGATTTTTCTTAAGCACGCAGCGAGCCCAGACCATGGAAATTATATGGCTGGACTTGGAATCTATTGGCCAAGTGCCCAGACTGATGCGCTGAATATAAATCATTTGTGGCTCTTTGTATGTGTGACGTCTGTGATTGTCTGTGCAGGTGAAAAAGCTTTACCTCTATGATGAATGAATGCCAAGTGCAGACTGGTCAAGCTAATGGAACTGCATGGGAGACGAATGGAAAAACGTTTCAAAGGGCAGAGGTCATGTTCAGAATATCATGCGTCTTAAGAGGACCAACGGCTTAATGGTCAAAACACAATCCTGTTTCCAAAGTGGAAATAGACTGGCTGGCTGTTTAGACAATTTCTAATACAGAAAGTAAACAGATAACGTCTCCTTGTGAGTGCACCTTACTGACTTTAAACAGCTCTGCTCATCCATCTCAACTGTTGGATGAAATGAGGTGACAGTTGAGAATATTGCCACAGAATATAAAACATTTGTCTTTGAATGTAGAGTGTTATACTCTACTGTACACAGTCTGACTTGTGTTGCCTACCTGTACTTTTAAGTGTTTGTTTTTTTTCTATCAAGTCAGGAGCAACGTTCTAATGTAATTCATATAGTTTATATGCAAATGTCACAAGAATCCAGTACTGTATTGCAAATCCATGGTGCACCTACTCATCTTGCTTTATTCCCTTTAATAGGTTTGTGGTGTAACTATACTACGTGATTATGTGGGTGAATTACGCAGAATTTAATCGGCAGCAGTGTATTTTTAGAACAGCATAAAATGTGTCTGCACTGCACAAGTGATGCTTCTCAATGATATGCAAATAGCACCAGCAGTACCCTGGAGCAGGCTATGATGATAACTATATTATCATATACAATACTCATCTCTAACACAGAAGCTGCTGGAGAGTACATCTTTTTATGATATGGACCCGCTCTTTTCCCCGATTTCATTTTCCAGCAGTGACATGACTCAGGTTAATGTGATAATCAGTGGACCAGCCTCCAGGCTGTAGCATCCTCCTGGTTGCCTGTAGAGCTCAGGTGGATCTTTCATAACATTCTGCACCTGTGTGTCTCCGCCGCTGTCCAAAGTGCTGATGGGGGACTTGCTGTCTTTGATAACACTGACGAGCATTAGTCCCACTGCTAACTGATGGGATACAATCTTCACAGCTGGCGAGATCTGACGTTTCACACATTCTGTAGATGTTATTTAGGAAGCTTGGCAATAAATCCTGGGAACAGCTCGGTAGTCATACGATATAAGCAAAAACATCTTAGAGACTGTTTGCAGAAGTCTTCTTAAAAGTGTTTTCGCTTTGTATTTGTGTACACGGTATGCGCACCTGGGGGCTAGGAACAAAATAGACAGGCCAGTAAAAGTGTTGGGAAAGCGCAGAAACAACTGGGATGTACAGTATATAAAACACAGGTGAAACAAAAAGCCAAACAAATTATGTCTGATCCCATTCATCTCCTTTTTAAACTATTCATTAAACTGCCCTTCTTCCTGGGAAGATGGTATAGAAAATGTGCAGTCTTTCATGTCAAATGCAATAACTTTGCTAAATTCTTAGCTGGCGTGATTCTGTCTGATGGATAAAAGAGAAGGTGTACTGAAGAAGCAAATGTAAAGAATGGGTCTGTGACGCTTTAAATCAGCAGAGTGAATGTGTCAGTAAAAGAAAGAACAAGCTGATGCCTTGCCTTGGGACACTGCAATCCAAAACAATAGGCAGGACACAGTGTATCCTCTCGGCACATTCTGGCTTAGATGAACTCTGGAGATATTTGTGGATTCCTCATGGAAGAAATCTTCTGCACCATAAAAAGCCATCTCTTTTGACAGTTGCAAATGCTCTCTCATGCTTACTTCTAATTAAAATGCAAGGATCTGCGGGAACTGGTGTAGGTGACTGGCAGATTCTGGAAATCATGCAGACTATAAATACTTCATTACTTCAATCGATGACAATAACCCAGTGGAATAAATGCAGCGTGTTTACCAATTATGTTGGCATCCATTGGTGGCAAACCCCAGCACCCACGCACATACGGTACTGTATACACGGACAGAATTTCCCTCACACCAGTAACACACTCTGCTTCTTCAAAGAAAGGAAAGCATTTCACTCATTTCATATGCAGTTTTGTGAACATTTTTCACAATCCTTTTGTCACATATTTCTCTTTCTCTTTTCTTTTTTTAAAAAATCCACAATGATTCGCTTCCGCTAGCACACGTGTATAGTTCAATCCACCCACCCGTCCCCACCCTGACAAGGTGCTGTTTTCTGGAGAGAAAATTAATAAGAAGGTATAGGACTTGTGCTTGAGGAAAAAAATCTTT
The DNA here is from genome assembly GCA_036023855.1 of Gadopsis marmoratus. Lineage (NCBI taxonomy): Eukaryota > Metazoa > Chordata > Actinopteri > Centrarchiformes > Percichthyidae > Gadopsis > Gadopsis marmoratus. Next base: position 42,213 of record JAVQJF010086099.1, read on the forward strand.
CCTCCATTCTAATCCAATAACTTTCCTAAATTGGAGCCAGGTGACAAAAACACTGTATCTAGGCTAGAGTTCCAAATTGACAACAAACCACATTCCAATAATTTCTTATTATGTATGCATTAAACGGTCTGGCAGGGATGTTTTCGTTATTTAAGAGATGGGTCGGAATAGCATCTGTCGGATAAATAAATAAAGATGAAATGCTATCGAGCGCTCTGAGAGAGATGGGGCGGAACTGTATTGTTGGATGTCTGGGAGCTGAATACCTCTCAGACAGAGAGGGAGAGGCATTGTCATTTTAGGAATTGATTTGTTGCTTTGGCAAGGAACGCCATTATCATACAGCATTAAGACCTCCCTCTGAAAAAAAAAAAGATAATTTTCCCTTTTGAAATAAAACTGCTACACAATCATGCAATAGCAACTGTGAAACCTGTTTCCCTCTCAGTATAGAGAGGGTACATACAAATATTACTTTTTAATATAGTAATATTTGTTCGTATTGCTGTGTGTCCCTCTCATTCACTGATGTTCAACACATTCCTGAAGTTAGAAGCAAACAGATCACAGCAGAATAAATTGCCTGCAACATCTGTGCTGGCAGCCAGCAGATCTCTCTCCAGATACAACCAGATTTCGAAGGCCACTCAGCTGAAGTGGGCCGTTTACGTACATAAGATTGAAGTGGAAAGAAGTAGATTTTCTTGCTTCACCTTCTGGCAACTTTCACTATGACTATACAGTATGTTTGGGTTGTTTTTACACAGGAGTCAGGAATCATTTTAGCTTCTGAAAGATCAGTCCAGTGGAGCTTTCCATGACTGTGATTTGTGCTTCAGATTTGAAGACTTATAAGTATAAGGACAGTATAAGGACACTCAGCGCTCATGTCTCTGCGTAAGAGATGGATGATTGCAGTCGTCCAAACTTCTGGATGAAGTCTGCCTGAGCCTGCACTAAAGCCTCCTCATCTATGTAGACTGCCGGCCTCCTGGCTGCGACAAAGTACTGCACCTTCCTCAGGCTCCAGCCGAGGACGTACATGAGCAGGCCACACACTGCTGCTGTTGACCGGCCTACTCCAGCGTTGCAGTGAACATAGACAGTGTGACCATTCTCCAAGAGACCATGAAGCAAGAACACAGCTTGGGGAAGCATCCTGATCCGACCTGCAGAAGAACACAATAATACACAATACATTTAAAGGAGAAAAAACTGGGCATATTCTATATTTTTTTATTCGTATCTCAATAGATCCCACGAAAAGACCAAAACCAACAATGCGTTAGTTGAATAGATCTGTCTGTGGCCCTCAGCCCTAAGCCCATGCCTTCCAAATTTATGAAAGCAGCTCACAAGTGTGTATACTTTATTACTTTTAAAAGTCTCAGTAATAGTGCATTTGTTGGGGACTATTTTCAGCTGGGGATTAATAACACATTTGGTGCTCTAATGAGTATTTACAGAAAACAGAAATGAAATATCATTATTAAATATCAATATCAAGTATTAAAACGTCTTAATCAGCATTTTACTAGGTATTCTTTTTTGGAACGTTGATTCAGACAGACTGTCTAGGCCTGTATGATTTAATATAAGTTATGACCAATGTTATATTTCTTAGGCCAAATGGAAATGTTGAAATGTGACTGTGTGAGAGAGAGTGTGAGTATGTGACTATTATTACTTTTAATAAACCTTGCCTTTGGGTTAGTCACTATTAATAAATGTACTGGTATAGTACAGTAAATGTAAGTTAAGGTGTGTTGCTGGTAACCAGTTACAACTTGTGGCACTGCAGTCTTAAAATATGGTGAAAATACCTTAAAAGGTCTGGAATTTAACTTCAGGATTCCTGCATTTACCCTGTAAAAGTACTCATCCTTTACTGTACTGCCCTGTAGTGTATATGAACTGCCAAAGTGTTTTTGAGTAAGATGTTGAGCCCCTAACACCACCAAGCTCAACTTTGATTTAACAAAATACTATTATTACTGAATTTATTCTTGCATGTCCACACAAGCCTCCTTACCCTCAGTGCTCATGTCAGGTGTGGGAATCCACACATACACCAGGCCACAGTCTTTGTACAAATGCATCATGGTCTCGGGGGTCATGGCTTCCCCGGCATTGCGCCTGCAGCCATTGGAGTTGTTCACCACATCCCACTCTGTCTGGAAGTTCATCACTGCAGTAATGCCCAATTCATGCTTCATCTTTATAGTCACATGTTCCACCTGTCGAGGGCAGCTGCCCAGCCAAACGCGTGGCAGCACCCTGGGGGCGAATGAACAGGAATGCCTTAATTGTTTATTTGTATGTTTAAGTCATTATTATATGCTACACGTACTCATCGCTCTCTCTCTCTCTCGTTCTTTCTCCTACCTTCTTCCCTCTCTCCCTCACAGCATTGATGTTTTATTGACCTCTTGTCCCTCTAAATTTCTGCGTGACCACTATGCTCTCAGGCTCCATCCGGACTCCATTTAGTGCTCATCAGCATGCATAAAGTCAGCAACCACAGGGGGTGACACGTGGAAGGAAGGAAGGAAGGACACTGCTAATCTGTGATGTACCAGAGGTTTCGACTTGCTGTTATCAGATGACCTCTGTTTTTGAAATAGAAATCCTAGTAAAACGACTTTATCCTTTAGCCGCTGAACAATTACACACCTAGTTTCTTTCTTCACAGACGGCATCAATATGTAACAATATAAAACCAAAAAATGAACTGCGCAAGTTGTGTTAAAACAATTTTCTTATTATCTATCCTGTATGATTAGCTGTTTGAATACTTCAATCTATTAAAAATTTTTCAGAGTTTTCCTGTTTTACATTGTTTTCATAAAGACCTGCATCACTTAATCCAACAATGAAGGAATATGTGTTAACTTTTGAAACTGTTTTGTCTCTGTGTTTAGGTCTTCCACGCTGATTTAAAAGACGGACTCAACTGCAAGACAAACACTTCAACGTGTTGAAATACCACACTTGTCCGGTCCAACGGTAATAAAAACTCCTAACAATAATGGCTATATAACCCATAAGCCATTCTTCTCGAGGCAACCTGCTAGACAGTGAGTTAAAGACTCTTTGAATCATATAATGAGTTACTGCAGAGGTGAGTGTGTATGATACTTGGGGCTACACGGATGCAAGGTCTGAGAGACTAATTTAAAAAGCTATTAATAGGCACGATGCAAGGGCATAGTGCTTCCTGCTAAACACAGGTCCTTGACATAAGCCTTGTAAGGTCTTCGGACACAAATTAAAACCTGATGGCACCAGCCAAGTCTGCTCATTCTTATGCAAGTTATGTGCTCACTGCCTCAGGGGTCCCGGGCTAATTTCTGCTGTGCCTGGTATTCCATGGCACTCAGTATGTGCCTTACACAAGGAAGGCATGCATGGGTAGGTTGACTGAGTGTATGCTGGATGTCGTGTGTGTGACTATCAATTTTAGCCCAATATACAGATTTCATCCAAATATTAACATGTGAATTTGATTTATTTTTGTCGCAGGCAACCCCCAGATATTAGGCAAATTAGTCCTCTATAGGTTATGTCACAGGTGTGTGTGAGGTAGGATAGTGCATCAATGCACAGAACCGTCAAACATTGTTGTGGACCACCAAACCGACAGACGTTCATCCTGTGGGCACCATGGATATCTGTGCCAAATTTCATGGAAATCCACCTGACAGTCGTCGCTAAATTTACCACAAAAATGTCATTCTCTCATGGTGGCTCTAGTGGAAAAATCAAGGGATCACCAAAGTCGGTTAGAGTTGTTGATGGTAATACACACCAGAGTGGACTGACAGACTTTGTCATCACTAAAACTGTAGCAAAGAATTCAGCAGGACAAGAATCCAAATTTTGTATCCAAGGAAGAGCAAGGAGTGTTTGCTTTCCCAGTTGTACATTACTGGTAACATTTAAACAGGGGAAAAGGCTAAACACACACTCACATAATGACACACTTTTGGGTGCTCTAAAAGGGTGCTGAAATAGTGCTGGATTCTCAAAACCTACAAAAAGATGTAGAATCAATGCCAGAAGGGCGTTACGGGTAGCAATGCAAACAAGTGACTTTCAGCAATTTGTGATAAATAATGAAACAACAGAGTACCTGTCAAGGATCACTCTGTAAATTCTGTGATTAAAGTTTAGCTGTATTTTGACAGGACTATAGAGGGACTGATTTTAATGCAACTATTCAGCCTGGAAGCTGTAAATGACTGAATTTAGCCAAACCTCTCATTGGGATGTTATGAGCTGACACAAACAACCCAATATTTCTGCCTAATACACTTGTGACTAGGGCAAATATTTAAAAAATAAAAAAAATAATGCAGAGGATTTCAATGAAGGGTGCCATCAGTCACATGCCGTATTAACTGCCTTGAAAATAAAAGTGAATTCTGACCAATGCCCTCTCCTCTCCACTGACAGCAAGGTTGAGAAGGTGATAATGCAACTGCTAGTCATCATTTTCAAGTGACAGACAGCAACTATAACTAAATGGGAGCGAGGAAGGTTAAAAAACAAAGGAGTGAGCAGGCATAAGCTGAGGCTTTGTCTGCCAGACTTTTAAACTCTTACAACTTCCATCAAGAAAGGGCAGTGTTCCCTGCCCTCTTTGCAGGACACTGAAGTACTGAGGAAGATGCAATATCAGGACGGAGCAGAATTCAAATTTGCATTGAGAATATAGATTAATACATGAGCTATACTATAGAAGATTTGCTGTGCTTGAACACTGCAAGGAAGATAAGAGAAGAGGAACTGATGCGATCCTCAGCGCCGTTCAAGACACAATCACACTTCAGCATGGAACTGTATTGGCCCCGGGGGACCCCATTAATTTTTAGTGTTATTAAAGGTGGTACGGTACACACACTTTCAAGAATAATGGATCTCTTTTTTTTTTTTGACTCTAGGCTACAAGAAGAGTACTTTGGCAGTTTGCAGGTTTAGGACTTATTTGTCTTTGAAAACTGTAGCTATGAGGTAAAGAATACATGACGCCCAATTCAGCTTTTCCTACTCCTCAACGGAACAGTTCAACATTGCGGAAAATATGTTTTATTTGCTTACTTGCTGAGAGTCAGTTAAGAAGACCTATACCACTCTCATGTCTGTACAGTAGACATGACGCTACCTTCAGTACCCAGTTAGCTTAGCTTAGCATAAAGACACAGAGGGAGAAGCAGCTAGCTGGCTCTGACCAATCCACCTACCTGCACCTCTAAAGCTCACTAATTAACAAGTTATATTATTTGTTTAATCCGTACAAAAGCCAAAAGTGTAAAAACGACATGTTGGGGTTTCACAGGGAGTCTTGGCGTGACTTTGTCTTGGCACAGTCGCATTGTTCCTAAATGTCCGAAACAGCTGTGAGAAACTGCAGGATTCTAAGGGGTGTCGTGTTTCACTGAACCAAAGGAGGGGTTTGAAAACAGTAATAACATACTATGGAAAATATATTTTAATACTTAAGTTGACCCACCCAGACCAAATCCTCTTTTTAAATGGCAAGTCGGGGATAAAGCTCAACAACAACAACAACAACAACAACAACAACAAAGCAACACCCTGAAGCCCTGATGCTGGCAGACATCTTGCTAAAGTAGACTTAGCAGTTTGCAGTCAGGTTACTGACTCTCCGTGTAATTTCCCCCATGTTGCCCACCTCTTAACAGTCTAAAGTGAGGCTGCCAACTTACTGATGGTACGATTTCTAAAAAGTAAAACTCTGACATATTTTACTTGCTCTTTGCCTTCCCATACAACACTGTGCAGATGGATTTTATTCTACTGTACCTGGAGAAATGTATGGCTTTCTGACCGGCCACACTGAAGTAAAAGCTGGTGGTGTGTTTCATCTCATCTGTGTGCCCCGTTTCCTCTATCCAGTGACCAATCGGGTGGCAGTACACTCCATCCACCATGTTCCTCTCGTCGTAGGAACAGCACCTGTCATGGCTCGGACCACTACCTGGTGACAAAGAAGGCAACCTGTCTTCGTTGAGCATTTCCAGTTTCTGCTACTTAATACAAAAACAGAGGACAACTTTTAACTTTTTACTCGGCTACGTTCATCTGACAGGCACAAAAACCAGTCACCTTGCAGATTTGAATTAAAGAGGAATCATGTGATCAGTTATTAAATATATATGTTGCACTGTCATAAACCACCCAACAGTTTATAAAGTAGTTAAAATAGACTACACCCCAACCAGCTATGACATTAAAATGCTGCTTGCATGTTAATGCATCAATACTATAATCCAGTAATAGGCCTATAAAGTAAATAATAGTATAACTCTCTGAAACGGGCAATTTTGCAGATGATACTTTTGTACTGTTCCGTTATAAATAGATTAAACTTAAGTATAATTTTGAGAGCAAGACTTTTACTTCACTGTAATATATTTTTTAACAATGTGGACTTGCTGCTCTTACCAAAAAGTCTCACACTGATGTGAACACGGTACTGTTTTAATTATACAGGAGCCCTGAAATCCATGAGCCAATGTCACCTTACCGCCATCGTGTGGCGCTGAGGATACATTACACAACATGAACCAAGCAAGGCGGAGTCGTTTTCTTACTTTGCCTTAAAACGTTTTCATGGGGATTCAGTGAAATGCGTGCGGTGTCTCTGAGAGCGCCCGCTGCCGGCCGATACCTTCCCAGATGAACGTGCCTCCGACTCGTTTGACGAACTTGAACCACAGCGCGTCTTTGAGCGGCTCTGCCAGCTGCACGTCGCCGGTCCACAGACACGGTCCCGGCGGCGACGGGAGCCTCTGCGAGGCCTTCATCCGAACCGCTCCGCTCGGGTCCCAGTGGCCCATCTCCGCCCGCGAACCCAAAACAAAGACCTCCACGTCCGAAGACTCCGGAGAGAGAATGACACCGAATCGGAAGAACATTGTCGTTCAGTATATGGCGGCCTTGGGTTACTGCAGCCTAGATTATAGCCCACAGATTATGGGGTGCAGTCTAAAAATAATCGGATCGTGTGTTGGTTGTCGTTTGCAGCAAAGAGGGATGGAAACACTGAGGTCCCACTCTGTCAGAATGACCGAGTACTTCCACTTTCCGCTACAGTACAAGGAGCACCAAGCACCAGACAACTGGACTTAACCGTCTTTATATAAAGCAGTAATAAAGCAGTAATAAACCAGCTGCACCTCAAATGCTGCTTCTTGCACACTGATGCAGCACTGAGTGTGTTGATATTTTAATATACGCCATATGTAGGATGTACATACATCAGTCACAATAAGGACAATTTTTCTGCACAATGAATATTCAACTCGTGATATGCAAGTAAAATTTGGAATGCGGGACTTTCACTTGTAATGGGAGTGTCGTTACATTGTTTTGTCGCTTTCGCTTAAGTAAAGGATCCGAGTAGTCAAACAGTCAAACCCAAAACCAGAGAGACTTCTGCACAATCAATGGAGTGTGGCAACAGGGGACGAGTGGATTATGTTACTCTAAAAAAAAACTAACTAATTCCTCAAAATGTAACCTCTGGGTGTCATGTAGCAAAACTACAATAGAGGTTGCACAACTAAAAGCTAAAGACACAGATGCAATTACACACATTAGGTCGCTTTTATTTTGCCATTTTAGGTTAAGAATTCATTCATTTCCATTACACGTAGTAAAATAAAACCCCTTGGATTACACACATTTATGAATACTACACAGCATTATCCAGCTCTCTCTGTTCTCGCGCTCTTAATGTTTTGTGGGATTTCGATTCCCAATAGTGACCATAAACAGAAGGAACCCTGCCCCGAGCAACAACTCTAATCATCGTGATATGGGCCGGTTAAGTTGCTGCTCAACATACAGTAGGTCCATATGTCACCATACCACAGGCCAGCTCATCGTGATACAACCAAAATATATTAATCTTGTCCCAGCATGCAACACCTCACCAACTGTTTCTAACACCACTAACCACTGCATGTACTGAATTCATAGTACAACACCTCCCAGCAAGACAGGTGTTGAGTAATGCACGGATACAGTCGCCTAATGCAGACTGGCTCCCTCTTAAATAGTTATGCTGTTCTCTATCCGAGCAGGATTCAGATAAGTGTAGGGAACTTCAAGCTGCGAGTTTCTTGCTGTAATTTCTTCACTGAGATAGGACAGCTCTGCTTGAAATTCCTTAATCATCTGCTTTGGGGCAGGCTCGTCGAATCGTTCTTCAGGATATGTACCCAAGAGAACCTGCCAAAATGACAAAAACAGTACAAACTAAGACTCGCACAACAGTATGCGTTACAAAAAAAAGCATTTTTGAAAATGTGGATAGGCCATTATGATCCTGCTGTATGTATTATTTAAACACCAAACTTACCACATCAGTGTATTTGTCTGAAAGCAGCCAAACCATTGCTGCAACGCTGACTGTCTCTCCAACATTTGGGAGGGTCTCCAAAATTGTCTTCATGCTTGACTGCCCCTTAGTGGTTGGAGGAGGTTGGAGCAGCAGGAGCGAGCCATTGGGCAGCCAGGAGTAGTAGTCAAACTACATTTTGAAAGAAGTTCAATATGAATCTACCGTTATACATTACAGAAAAGGGGATGTAAACCTACATAGGAAATTTTTAAAAGCAAGATAATAATGGATAGAACACATTCCAGATGTGCCACTTGTTCCATCCATTTGACGTGTTTGATCAATTGTCATGTTTGTTTAAACTTGCAGAAGTTTTCCATTTTCAAAACTGTTCATTGGCTCACCTGCCCACGGTTGACTGCAGCATGTTGAGCCGATACAGTGAAGATCACAATGGTGATGAACTCGATTACTTCCTCTACAGTATGAAAGCGTGATGGAAACCCTGTTGGCAGCACAATCATTATCAGCATTATATTATTGGCATTCACTGCCTGCATGAAAATGTTCAATAATCTAGCATCCATCTACACGGGTTATATACCTGAGCCGGTGTTTCCTAAGAAGCCATGTGTGAATATCTCACTGATCCATTCCTGCAGCTCAGTGTCTTCACGGACGTCACCGTCTGAGGGATAATAGTACCCCACTACTGCCCTCACAAAGCTGGCGAACACAAAACAATTTGATTTAGAATTTTAAATAATTACATTTGTATGCAAAAAATAAATAAAAATGTAAATACAGTGCTCAAACGAAAACAAGAGAAGTCTTGAACCACAAACAGCCGCCCCCCCTCTACATTTATGCATCCAAGCTGTTACTTGTAAAATTGATCCGTATAGACAGCTGCAGTACTTATTTAAAGCTAACCTGTTGATGATGTTCCACAGCTTCAAGCCGTCATCTCTGTAGTAGAAGTTGGGGATGGACTCCAGTCCTCGTGCAGTGATGTTGTCTGGCAGACAGAGGGAGCTGTAGCTTGTTTCAGAGAGAGCCCTTCTCATGAGCTCTATCATGCCATCATATCCAAGTGAACTCTAATAATCAATAATACAAATATTTACCAGCAGACCCTTATCTAGAGTAAAAAACAAAGTCTATATTGCAAGAACAAAACAAACAAACTCAGATTTGCAATGGTATAGTCAATAGTTTAAATATATATAAGAGCCATACTTTACTTAAAGTCCCATCAGGTCCAAAGAGAGAGATGCGGCCTACAGTGTTTATGTAAATAGTGTACCGGAAGTGCGGAAACAGCAGCTGTACAGATAGAGGGGTAAAGTTAAAAGTCAAAGTAAGATGCTCATTTTAGCAAACAAGAGGCACATTGTGGGTGTGTTGATCACCAAAATAAGCCATAAACAAACACAACTGAGGCTTCTAATGCAAGAGTAAACCCTCATGGGCTGGTTAAGCACAGAAGGGCTGATGAGCGAACGTGGAAACCGGTGAGGAGGTGAGCTGCGAAGGCCAGGTGACTGGGACTGGAGGGAAACAAAAAAAAAAACCAGTGTACCAGCACTATGACCTCCGCTGTGTGACTATACCTTGTAGAGGGGATGAATCGCAGGGAAGCTGCGGAGAGTGGCGACAGTGTACGCTTCCGTCAGAAAGTGAGTCTTCATGAGGTGATGGACTGCTTCATGATCCATGAAATCTGCATTTTTAATAAATATCTTGGCCAGCAGCCAGTCCGTCTCCGAGTCACTGGGCAGAAAGATGGGGTTCTGCTCAGAAGGCTGTTGATTCAACTGGAATGTAAAAAAAAGACATTTCATTTTTATATAAAATAGTGGACTCCTGAAAACATACTTATGTACTATGGATTGTAATATGATTATGTGATAGAACAGTGATTTCACTTAAATTTGTATAATACAGCCACCGATTTGCTGCATCAGTAAAATACCTGTATTGCAATTGGCATCAGCTTGTTTTCTGGGTTCGAGTAGAACAAACAGAGACCAGCAGCCACGTGCAGAGGTTCACCATTGTCGGCTCTAGTTGGTATTCCATCCATCGTCTTCTGGTCGTAGAGGAATATATTACCTTTCTGTATGGGAAGGAAAGAGAAGAAGTATTGTAATTTGTAATAAATTGAGGCAATAGAATTCAGAGACTTTTCACTGTGATATAAGTATAGTCTTTAAACCTACAAGTTGTCTCCCAAAGTGAGGATTATCACCCATTTAAAGCCACGCTTCTTTCATACCTCCATTTCATTCCGCAGGCAGCTTCCATTTTCCAGGAACGGCTTCACCATCGCCTCTGTGATGGGAAAGTTTGGGGGAAGCTCGGAGCAGCGTTTGATCACATTGGGGTTGACAGCGTTCAGAAACTGGTATCCATAGAAGTCATCTTCCTTCCAGTGCTCTGTAACGTACTCTGGAAAAACAATTGGCAAATATATAATTTTGAAAATATTGCACTCAGGTTAATGAGTGTTTGTTGGGTTTAGATCATCCCAAAATCACACATATCTGCCCTGAATGAACTGAAAGACAGTTTTAAATAATTCTTTTCAACATTTTACTCAGCAAATCCAGAAAGCCCAGGCAAACTGTTCCTTGAAGCATGCCTTGTAAGGTAGGTCATATCTTGGACGCTGTTGTGAAACAGTCGTGACCATGACATTGTCGTTGTGAGAACTGGACAACTGGAGAAAATTAAAATACCTGACATTGTTGTCGTTTTGAACCAGAAGATTCTTTTCATGTCTTCAATGCTTTCCCATTTTTTTGCAGATCCAAGCATCCCCTTAAGTTTGAGTTCCATACCACTGAAGTCAGACAGGATTAAAGGTAAAACACAATACAGGATTAAACAACATACAGATATTAAAGCAACAAATGTACGTGTTGCCTTAAAAACATAGATAACCACTATATTGGGGCCCAGTTGTGTCCATTGCATTTACACCCACGTTGTCTTTTCTGCATCATGCACTTGAGTCGATTTGGACTTAGAGAAGCGGATTTCTGCTGGGAGCTCGGACGGATCACTGATACTGTTGATGTGGGGTATTCCTTCAGCCATAATTTTCCATCTAAACAAACAAACAAACAAATGAAAAGCACAGACATTTCACCAGATAAGCCTCTGAGACCATATCTGCAGATCCAGGTACTTACTGTGCTGATTGCATGTATACTTACTGGTACAAGCTCTTACTAAGCATCAGCTCTTTCTTTCGTAGGTCAATCAACAGGGGATGGACCTCCTCGAAAACCTTCATGGCTGGGGTGTGAAAAAAAAACAACACAGCATTCACATTTGTAATTGCAAAATGAACAAATTGTCAAAAGAGTGTGTGAGAAGCAGTAACATCCACACATCTTAATGTTAGCCGTAACCAGTTGTTATTTGGGGAATTTGAAAACGGACCTCGCCCTCCTCTCAGCTCCACCAGTTCTCCCCTGGAGATCCATCTGTAACAGGGGAAAAGAATGACGTCTCCTTCTGGGGTCGTCACCACTATTTTGGAGCAGTACCACTCATCTTCTGGGAGAATAAAAAAAGGATCCTTCTCCACCTTGACCAGCAGGAGTTTCCCCAGAGACAAGCTGGTTTTCATGGTGTAGGTCCCTGTCTGGGGAAAAAGAGTTAATGTAAATATAAACAAAGTAAGTGGAACATGTGTTGAAAAGGTTGTTTTAGTTGAGTTGTTTCAATCACTGACTCATTTGTGAATGTTGGAAACCAAGCAAGAGGCTCCTACAATGGTGTAGCCAGTCAAGTACAGGTTTCTATATGGTAAACTCAAACAGCACATGAAGGAAAAAAAAAACTGCAAATAAACACAAATATAATATAGTATAGCTCAATATATAAACATTTGCCCCAAGATATTTAGTAGAATGTAATATAGGCAAGCATATAAACAGTACATACATCTTCCAAGACTGGGCAGTTCTCTAAAAGTCTTATTCAATATTGTTTAACATTTAGAAGCCCAGGTCTGCACTGAAGTACACATAGTGAAAGACAATCATGCCAACTGGCTGGTGAAAACAGTGATTTTTTTTTTATAGAATATATATATATATATATATATATATATATATATATATCCTTTCTGGAAATATTAGTTTTTTTTACAAAAGTGGCTTATTTCGAGTGAGTTAGACTCTGACCACCAGAATTTCAATTTATTTAACTGAAGTGCCATTTGATTGCTCAGGGTTAATACAATGCACCTGTAATATAATAATGTGCACCTGTCGTTTCATTTTGGTTGCAGTTTCACAGTCTGTGTCAGAGTCATGGCGATTAAAGTCCGACAGGCCACACCTTGGAGAAGAATTTGGCAACTCATTGCAGGAAGTTAGGGAGGCTCACGGAAAACCTAAATGTAGTCTTTGTTTTTGAACTCCTCCAAATATTTTGTACCCCCAATTTTGAAAAGTGTGGATCACATTTGTCCAAAGAGTGTCCAAAAAAAAAAAAAGTCTAGTAAGTTAAATTAAAGGGAAATGCAGTCAGTCATTAGATAGAGATGAATACTACCACAACATATATGTATGCACAAACAAAACAGTACATTTTCCTAGACCTAATTTGAGAATCACTATATAAGCCATGTCTGACTGGATTCAACTTACTGTCCCAGTTATAAAATCGATACCATAGTTGTCCAAGTCAGTTCGCTCACTGAGCCCTTTGGTTCCAAATAAGGTGACGTATATGCGGTCCAGTGTTCCTGCATATTGCATGTCACCTGTTGTCACCTCCAGCTTGTACTCAGCCATGGTCACTCTGTGGAAACTGTCTAGAGAAAGAAAGAAAATGTGGAGTCTGCGTATTGCCTTATAGTGGCAGGTCCAGGGTTTCCTTGATGTGGTCTGAATTCTTGCTCTCTGCCTCCTTTTCTAGTAATCCCCTCCCCACCCTAATTTTAACCTTTTTGAGACTACCTCCCCCGCTGTGTATTGAGAGAATAGCTGGTGTTTCTCCAAACCAGTTTTTAAACCAGTGTCCTAGCTTTAGGGGTTGAGGTGGTAGGAGCCGCAGTTGTACTTATCCATCCATATTAGCCCCAAACCAAAAACACAACCTGAAACCTGTGAAAAACACCTTGGTGAACATTATTTCTGTTTGATGAGTCAGTCAATTGGTGTGCGACAACTTTGCATTAATGAAGGTCAGCTGGTCACTTCATTGTGGACTGTTGGAGGGCTGTTGGGCTTGAAATTCTTTGTACATCTAAATATGGCACTCGTATGCTCATTCTTATCACTCATCTTCTGTTTTCTGTGCTAGTTTACATAAATTTAAACATTTAATCTGAAAATATTTGCTCGGAACTTATAATGGAATATATTTTAAGATGTATAATGCCAGACCTATAATGGATTTAATCGAAATACCAGTCCTACCAGTCCATTTTGATAATAGGTCCATTGATGCTCAGCCCCAACCCCTGACATTCTTATAATTCCTCAAAACTCCCCTGCCCTGACTTGTCTTCCTTCCTCATAAGGAATTCAATATTATAATTATTTTCAACCTGCATTTCTCTGTTTCATATTTATGATTCTTGACCTTTGTAGAAACACTTATTTCTCTCTTTATCTTAAATGATAAATTATCCAATGTGTTGTCAATCTATAATCTAATTTATCTTATTGTGAGAAACCCGTTGCTGTAATTCAGCAATGTAATGCATGTTTTAAATATATGTGGTCTGTATGATTTGATCAGTGAAAAAAGGGAAACAACCCTGGTCTTTGTGACATACCCCACAGGGTAGGGTGGAGATTAACATTGGTTTATTGACATGTAGATGATGGGGTGGGGATCAGAAGTGGAGCCGCTGGCAAGACTTGACGAACAGGTTGAGGAGAAGAGTATCCGTAAAAAACAGACATGCACCTATGGCACAGGAGAAACAGGATCAGGTGGGTACACGAAGAGATACAACAAGCTAGACTTCAGGCTAGAGAACTTTACTGGGAGCCAAAGAGCTTTCTACCACGTAAACTGGAGCTGGGATGAGCGGATGGCAGCCCGGGGTGGAAGTACTGCATGCTTGATGAGAGGATGAGAGGCAGGTGTGCTGACTGATTGCCGATAGACACAGGTACAGATAGAGAGAGAGAGAGGCAGGACACAAGAGGGAGGAGGTGAACACACCAAACACACACGGGCCACAGCAGAACCCTGACCGTCTTGCTTTACTTCCTGTCAGACGAGTGGTCTGATAAAATCTGCATTTTTGAGAGGCTTCAAACTCACAAGCAGGATGCACATTTTAATGTATTTTAGCAGCAACATCGGCGCATACCAGAGTAGTCTTTTACTATTTGGATACTTTTTGACTTTCGCACATTTCCAATAGGTATGCGACACACACCGAATGACACTCATGTGGCACTTTAATTCAAACTGCAAGCAAAGCAAATGAACCGTGTTAAGTAAATAAAAGGTATATTGAACATTTTCATGCAGGCAGTGAATGCCAATAATATAATGCTGACAATGATTGTGCTGCCAACAGGGTTTCCATCAGGCTTTGATACTGTCGAGGACGTAATTGAGTTCACCACCACTGTGATCTTCACTGTATAATTCGTTATTGTCTCAGTAGCATTACGAAGACAGTTAGTAACATCACGGCCAGCAATCCAAGGTTGCCAGCAGGAGCAGTGTGGCGCTTTGCTCCCCCCGGAACCTCTTGGTGACTGACTGTCGTTGTTTCCGCGTTCGGCCGAGCAGCGTTGGTCTGTCCCATTCTTTCTCCTGTATTTTGCAGGTTTGTGACGTTTTAAAAACGTGTGTAACTATATGCATATGCTGTTTAACATTTAGAGAAATGTTACATGGATTTGTGTACAAGTCACTAACACATTTATATGGTCTCACGGTCAAGCGAGAACAAATAAGTGTCCTTCGTGACCCAAGATGGCGCCGCCGGCAAACCTTTTGGTTAAGATCAAAGCGTTTGAGTTTTTTTGGCTCAAGCACATTTTATTTTGGGTTAGAAACTATTTTCTTTATGTGACATGTTGAACTAGGTTAATACTATTAATGTGACCATGTGATGTAAATTGTTGCACTTTAGAAGAGGTTAGATTTTGCCCGTCTTCAGCTCATGTATTAAAGTCATTAGTGGGGATGTTTTTTATTTATTTACCCTGTGCGAGGTAAAATAATGCAACCTATGGGAACTTAGAGATTGTACATTGCATCAGTGTTTTCTTTTTACTGAACTAAACGGAAATGTTTAATGGACTGAAGACTATCCCGTAATATGGCAGAGTACTGATTTGGAATTGTATTTGAAAACATTTGAATATGTAATTTAAATGTGTGTTTTAGTTTGAAACAAAAAGGGTTTGTTAACTAGCCTATGTATTTTGTTTAATTTGTCTTATTGTGAGCTGTATTGATGGTGTTATTGAAATAACATGGGGAAACAATATAAGAGTTATGGTATTTTGTACAGTTACAAATAAATTCAGCAAAGAAGCATTGGTGGCCTGTCCCATTCTTTCTCCTGTATTTTGCAGGAATCTTATCCATTTATGGGTTCTCTACCCGAGACTTGGAACATAAACAATCCAATGCAGACATTAAAGACGAGAAAAAGGTTATACTCACAGGCTGAACTTATTTAAGAGAAAGTGTTTTACATAAAGATTCAGTCTTGTAATTATAGTTATAGCCGCCCAGATCCAGTTATGCATAGAAGACGTCAGATATGTAAATTATAAACAGCTCCAGGAGATCTACTAGCTTTTAGCCTCACAAAATACCTTCACGCAGCCAGTGAGCAAATGCCTGTTGGAAGAGGAGTTTGCCACAGAGCCCTACCACCATAACAGATGCACAATGCTCCGAGTGGACCCCTGCTGGTTACTGTAAGTGAAGGCTTAAAAACAGACAGTGGGCACAAGCGCCACAGATTCTTCCGTTTCTTCCCAGAAAGAATCAGGAAAAATAATGAAGTTGCAACTTTTCTCATTGTCCTGAAACACTTTACTGAAGAGCGCTTTGTCGTCGTCGGCAGAGGGGCCAGCAGGTGACAGGTCCTGTCACTCCCTAAAGGAAGCAGAAGTTTAAAAAGACTACACAAATTGTATATAACTTTAAACCAAGGACAGAGTGTGGCGACAATGACAACCGCGCAGGATACTAAATAGGAACACCCTATTATACAGTTTCCCAAACACACTATTTATTTCATTATGCATTTCTTTATCTGCACAACAAATATTTTCTTAGGCTTAGCAAGACTTTGAACTAACTGCTGACATCAGGCTAACGTGCCACCGGTTTGCCATCAGTAACTCTTGTATGCAGACCTTCCATGATCTTGTAATCACTAATGAATAGATTGCCCTTCTGTAGAATATAACTTACTAATGTGAAACATCATAAAAAGGTTGCGTAATAAGTAAGTTTAACAATGTTTAAAACCTGTAAAAATCACAGAAAATGCACTTTTAGTACCTTAATTTCAACAATCAAAGAGCTTCTATTGGCTAGAAATGGTCCCATCATTTCCTCAGGAGGTTGGTGGGGAGCTTTGAGCAACGTTGTATCATATAGGAGTCAAGTCCGTTAAGAAACTGGTTTCCAAAATAGTTTTCCACAAAACACACTTTTTAAAGATCCTATCTGACAAGGGACTTTTTGAACCAGCAGAACCCCTTCATGGCCTCAAAGCTTCCCCAGGGCTCAGTAGCATTTGTCAGACATTTTAGTTTGAGCTCCGCTGATCTGGATAAAGCTAAAAAAAAACAACCAAAAATAGTTGTAACTTTTCTTTATTGCACTAGATATTTCAGTTTGTTTGTCTGACATTTTAGAATAATGGTATGTTGTAGCTCTTATGCTGCTTCTTCTGTGTATTTAAATTGAAATGCTTTTGAGAATACATTTATTTACGTATGTACATTTATTTGTTGGATCCATTTTTTTTTTTTCGTTGCAGTAATAGGATGAAGATCTTCAAAAGAATTTCATCCTCGGGTCTTCCATTAAGTCCACGGATGGTGCGATCTGACACTGATGTACCTTGACCTTGGAGTTCACCTCTAATCTCTTTGGAAGTTGTTCTGGGCTCTTTGGTTACCATTTGTATTATCCGTCTCTTCAATTTGTCATCAATTTTCCTCTTGCGGCCACGTCCAGTGAGGTTGGCTGCAGTCCCGTGGATCTTAAAACGTATAAAATAATATGTGCAACTGTAGTCACAGGAACATCAAGCTGCTTGGAGATGGTCTTATAGCCTTTACCTTTAACATGCTTGTCTATCATTTTCTTTCTGATCTCCTGAGACAACTCTCCTTAGCTTTCTGTCGTCCATGTTCAGTGTGGTACACACCATGATACCAAACAGCACAGTGGCTACAGCTGGAGCAGTTTGCTCACGAGGAGTGGGCCAAAATACCTGTCGACAGGTGCAGAAGTCTCATTGAGAGTCAGACATCGCTTGATTGCAGCGATTGCCTCAAAAGGTTGTGCAACAACATATTAAGTTACCATCATTGTTGTCCAGGCCAGTTTCATTAGGTTTTTTTTTTAATGATTCTGTTGAACCAAAATTCAC
>JAVQJF010086113.1:0-20239 GCA_036023855.1 Gadopsis marmoratus
TCAACTATGTATAAGAAATATATAAGTATTCCCTCTGACATTATGAAAAAAATATACAAAGCTCAAAAACACAGCTACAGTGAGCTGGCATAAAGAGAAATAGGAAGATCCATACATCCATTTTCCTCCACTTATCCGGGTCCAGGTCACGGAGGCAACAGGCTAACAGGGTTATCCACACGTCCCTCTCCCCAGCAACACTTTCCAGCTCCTCCTGGGGGACCCCAAGGCGTTCCCAGGTCAGTTGGGATATATAATCCCCCCAGCGTGCTCTGGGTCGACCCCGGGGTCTCTTACCGGTTGGACGTGCCTGGAAAACCTCTAAAGGGAGGCGTCCAGGAGGCATCCTTACCAGGTGCCCGAACCACCTGAATTGGCTCCTTTCGATGCGGAGGAGCTGCGGCTCTACTCCGAGCTCCCTCCGGATGTCCGAGCTCCTTACCCGGTCTCTAAGGGTGAGCCCGGCAACCCTTCAGAGGAAACTCATTACAGCAGCTTGTATTCGCGATCTCATTCTTTCGGTCACTACCCAAAGCTCACGACCATAGGTGAGGGTTGGAACGTAGACCGACTGATAAATCAAGGGAGATGTCACATTCAAACAACAGTAAGCGGTAAAGAAGAATTTTTGACAAGATTTGAATCATGTTCCTTGATAGGTATCCAAATTACAATGCACATTGATGGTTTATTAAGAACGTTGTACATACTAAAGAACAATGTGAATCAGGTTGTATAAAGTAAAGTAGCTGCTCAGTGTTGTGAAACTGCACTCTTCATATGCAAAGGAACCCCCCTCTCTTTAGAACGGGGGGGGGTCAGAGAAGAAAAGGCACATCATGTGACCACAACAAAATTGCATTCCTTAAACTGGCCGCAGTTGAAAAGAAACTGACGAACGTTACGATGCAGTGCAAAGACCTACATAAAGGGAGGGTTCGGTGCAGCAGGGAAAACTAAAACGGGCAAAATCTGTTCTCTAAATCCTAAAAACAAGAGCCATGTGCATCTTTCTGATTATAACATATGCAGCTTATGTTCATTTGGATTTCTGTAACACTGTAACATGACTGTGGGAAGCAGAGCTTTGATCGGACAGTTCCTGTGTGAACCCAACCCAAACCTGGACCACTGCAGCAGCCACACTACCCGCCTGATTTTTACTCAAGATTATCTAAATCAACCTCTCATTTAAAAAGGAGTTAGAACAATGAGACATTAACTGTGAATCGTAGATTTCGCCTTTTAATTACACGTGGTAGTCAGCCATCAGCAGCAAACTTCAAACATCAGAAGATTATGGGCAGAAATTCTTCATATTTCTGTTAATTATCAGTTGTTTTTTTTTATCAGTGCCTTGAATCGCAACCTAATTCAAGTTTCAAGCAAATTCAAAGAGCTCGAGTTGGCCGAAGCCCAGTGGGGTCGAACCCAGCCAGCTTTGGGCAGCGGAATCAGCTCAAGTGGGTCAGAGCTGATGGAAAACTGCTTTCCATCCGCGGGCCTGGAATCTGTACTTTACCCATAACCAGATAAACAGGACGGCATCGGCATTATTAGGATAATTTAAAGAATATCCTTCACTTGAGGGGAGTATTATTGTTTGGGCAGGGACACAAAATGAGTCACATGCCAGTTTCTGGTGGGTCCCCACATAACAAGAGTGCTGGTTGTGTTTATATTAGTCATGGTCACATAATGAGGCCAAACTGGCAAAAGGTTTGGTAGATTAGTAAGTTTGACCAGCCCCATTGAGACGTCTTGGACGGAATGTCTGTTTAAATAATAAAGACGGGCAGCTGATTCACCTGAAGAGGGAATGTGAACCCACTGAAAATCTCTAACACTGTGATCTGTCAGGCAAGATCAAGGCTGAGGACCGAAATATCTTTGATTCATGATGATTTTATCAAACCAGCCACCGGGAGGCTGGCTTTACCCATTACCACATGACATCGCCACAGAGACTGTGCCGATGGAACCAGACTGCGAGAAGAAGAACAAGAGACAAAGGGTAAAGCAAGTTAAAGGGACAAAACATCAAAACTGCAGTCCCTCGCAGGTAACCTTTCATTTCAACACACAGCCTCTACAGTGAGACGCTGGTCACACTGGGAGCAGTGCTGCAAACAGAACACACTTTCCATGCACGAGACCTGGAGAACATATGGCTTTGATTAGAGGGCTGGGCTGAGAGAGGCTCCAGTGGAAACTGCACAGAAAGGGTGTGCGAGCAGCAGTGTAACAGCAGAGAGAGAGGGTTGGACTCAAGAAGGGGGCATTTTCACGGTGGAAGACGCCAGCGTGCCGTTTGTGCACACAAAAAGATGACTCGGGTGAAGGGAGGCTGCTGATCTTGGAGAATAGAATGAAATGAGTATCAGTTTTTGTGAGAGTGCCGTGTCTATGACAACAGAGAGAGTGTTGAGACACAACAAAAGCCACACCAGCAGAGATGCTGCTCCGTGGTAACACGCACTGTGACCCTGAGGCCATCGGATAAAGGCTTTTCATGCAACAAACAACGCACTCGTTGCTGTTGATTAAAATCAAATGATTTGTGCAACGAGCACATTTTTTGCACGTCGAGTTTACGGGGAGAGGCTAAACACCATGCGAGCACATGGCAGTCAAAGAACATGCGCCGTAGCCTAGATTTCAATTAAGCATTGGTTCTGTTCAGCAAACTTAATCCATCAATTCCTAGTTGTTGCCCAGACAAAGTCCAAATATGCTCAGATCAAAGACTAGCTTGGCTTCACGCTGGTGCCAGATGACTCTGTAGCGTGGGATCTTCTGGCTTATACATCTGAATGATTGCATACAGTAATCGCTTTGCTCGGCGTTTTTCCCCCTTTGCGTAACATTTGTTCACGATCACACACGTTGCCTGAACAACTGTGTGCAGGACAGCATGACATGCATGAGGGCAGTTTCAGCTAAAGAGGAGCACAACATGAATCTCAGACCTGCGGGTATGAAGGAGCTCGCTACGTCTGTAAGTGCACAACTTCAGGGGCAACAAAGTTCAACATCTTAAACAGTTTTTCCATTTAAGGATTCGATTGCCGCTTTTAGCTCCATTGCCCTGGCAAACCAGGGTGTGGCATCAACCACGGCCCAATGTTCCCTTTGGCCACAAAAAGTTAGTTTGTGGCCACCAAATATTCCGTGTAGGTGGCCCCCTGTGGCCACCAGGTTTTATCTCTATATTGGTTATACTTTGCCTTCGCCAAAGCAACATTGCAGTTCCACAAACATCCCAAATCTGAACTAAGAGGCCGTGAACTTGGCGTTTCCACTTTAAATAATGTATTATAAAAACATACTTTAATCCTGTTAATGTCTCTTCGTTTACGTGCCACAGACAAGGAAGACTGCGTTACATTGCTTTAAATTGCCTTTTCGGTGTTAACTTCACAAAACCAGACGCCAGAACTTTCCCCACAGCTGAGCAAAGGGGGGAAGCACCTGCTTGGCTTTCTGGAAGTGAGGGATGCGCCAACACAGAACACGGCAAGCTTGACAACGGACGAGTGCAGCAGCCAGTCTCCCATCCCTGCTCCAGAGTCCTACTGAAGACGTCGCCACACCTTCCATCCAGCTGCTGCCTCACACTGTGACATGATGCTGGAGCACATAGTGACTGGGGGTTGAACAGATATGCACACACATGCAAACATGATCCATTTTGGGGGGGGCATTTAACATAGAAACGGTTCAGCATGTACCAACACTGAAGTTGCATCAGCCATAATTAGGATAATACCCTTTAAACATGGTTGGAAGTTGCATGCAACCTGCACTGCGACGTGTGTGTGAACAGCGAGCTGACCTGTCAAACTGAGAACATGGCAGCTGACCGCTGTAGAACGCCTTCACGCGTTCAGAGGCCCCCCAGGAGACGCCGGTGGCCCCCGTTTGGTGCGAGAGCTTCTGAAGGAGCAGGTGAGACCTACAGTCTTTCCTGGTACCAGCGGGACTTTGCGTGACCTCGGGGGCTCCTGGACCCCCCCAGCTTGGGAAACACGCAGCGTCACAAACAAACAAACAAACAAACAAACCGAACTCCCGACAAGACCCGGAGGCTCGTGCAGCGCCACCCGTGGGGAAGGTGTCTAAAAGGTGCGAGGACGTGGCGGCACGAACTTACCGACCGAATGTTGCCAAACCCGGCTAGCGTCCGTAGGAAGTCCACACCGCGACAGGTCCGACACCAGGTCCAGGTCCAGGTCCAGGTCCAGGTCCAGGTCCAGGTCCAGGTCCGACACCAGGTCCAGGTCCAACACGCGCTCTGCCAGATTCCCGCCGGCGGACTCGCTCCACAGCTCTCGCGCAGAGTTGATGCTGCGGCTCGCGCCGCGACGTCAAACCGCTCTCTTCTCTGATGCGTTCAGGCGCTCCTCGGGATTTTGTGCTCCAGGATTCAAAGTCAAGACTCCCGGTTTCTTTTTCAGTTTTGTCAAATGCTTTCTGGATTGGCTGCTGTTTGACCGTGTGTTTGCAGACTGCAGCCTCGTGGGACATGGCAGATGTAACAGAAGGACGTTATGTTTAGATACTTTAGCGCTGATATTTATTTTTTAATAAAAAAATATATATATAGCCTACATAGGCTGTCTGATAGTCCCAGGTATAGCTGATATATATATAGGTATAGCTATAGGTGTATATATATAGGTATAGCTGTCTGATAGTCCCAGGTATAGCTGAGCATGTCAGTCCAGCTGCAGAGGACAGTGTGCAATGTTAGGCAGGACCGAGGCTCGATTGCCACCCTGGCAAAGACCCAAAGGTTCATGCATCTCAATTGTTGTTGTTTTTGTTTTGTAATTTGATCAATTGCAATTTTCAGTTAGTAGAATTTGCCACATCTACTAAGGTGGGTCCTGCATTATTACCTAATCTTGTGCCTCTCTGTCTTGTAGAGGGGCCCTGTGTAGTTTTAAGACAATAAGTATTCACATGGTGCATATTCCTAAATGACACTCTTTAATCAAAGTTAACTGACATGTATAATCTGCTGTGTGCACTGCGCTGAATGGAAACATGGGACGTGGCAAGGTAGACATGCAGTGTCACTCATAAGCACAATATTCTTTTGGAAGCCTCGGTCCCCTCCAGTGTTTTGTTCTTCGTGCTAAATGCAAGATGAATGTATTGAGGTTCTACAACGTGCTGAGCCCAAACGCAATGTGTCCAACAGCACCCGAATGCAGCATCTCAGTCTCTCGGTGGCCAGCCGAGCTGTGGACAGGAGGACAATAACTGTCTGTCTGTGTCACCACATTGGAATGTCTGGCCAGTCGTCCACCTAACGCAGCGTGGCCCCTCTGTAGGATTTGGGCTGTTTAATAGCGATTCACTGCAGAGTGAACGTGGCCACGTGGACTTGTTACGGCCGCGCATGTGGTTTTAACTCGAGGGCCAATCACAGAAACGGTTCAGCGGCTGCCTCCAGTGCAGGCTGGACCCGCACGGGAGACACACTATGTCAGTCAGCCGCCTCGGCTCAGACGAATCAGCCCGGGGCAGGTTCAACCGGCATATTAATAATTCACGCGGTCGCGTTGCTCTGTCTGAGTAGCTGCTGTAGCTGCTGTCTCCATAGTTCTGTCTCTGTCTCCATAGTTCTGACTCTGGCTGAGTAGCTGCTGTCTCCATAGTTCTGTCTCTGTCTCCATAGTTCTGTCTCTGTCTCCATAGTTCTGTCTCTGGCAGGAGAACAGAAGGGAGGCTGGAGTCGTGCATTTGAACGCACCGCCGCCCCGCCCCCGAGACGAGCGAAGGGCACGTGCTCGGCAGGGCACTTCACGGCCTGTATTTTAACTGCGTTCATTTCAACTTCGGAAAATGACCGAGGCGCTGTGTTGTCCCATCCCATCCCCTCCCGCCCCACTGATGGGAAGTCTTATGCCGTCCGGCAGGAATGTGCAACCCTTCCATTCCTCCGGCTCCCCTCCGCCCAGCTAGCAGATTAAAAAAGAAAAAAAAAAAGGTTTCATCAGCGTTGCCTGTCATTTTGACACACCGATGAGCTCTCAGCACATAATGGAATATGATATAGAGCTATGTCACTATCGCCTCCCTAACAACAAGGCCACGATTGTGACATTTTATATGATGACAGTTGCTGGAATTAAATAACATGCATTGACGATGTCCCTGCAAATCTTTGTTTTAACCACCCAATAGCATTTTATGTCACTTCATACACCTGCAGAATTACATCCAGAGACGCAGCAGACGTGTGAAATGCATCCAGGAAGGCTGCTTTACAATGTCTGCAATACAAAGTAGACAGTAGATTAAGACGTTGTCCTGGAATAAAAAAAACAATATCGGTTCACTGTCAGGAGGTAATGGAAGAGAATACGGTTTTGAGGCTTAATGAAAGTATATACACACACACACACACACTTGACAGGTAGGCTACAGGTCTAATGGAATAATACGGATTGTATTTTTATGCGTGTGGTGTGAGAGTTTTGACGAGAAATGTAAATATAGTTTTAGTGATAACACAGAATCATGTCAGACTATCTTGTACACACACCTCTGACCTCATCGGCTAGTATTACACACTTGTGTTTCTTAAAAAAAAAGCCTCCTGCTGCAACAGCAAACTGCAAACTGAACTAATATAATGTTTTTGGTTCCATGAATTACTTCTGTGTCCACCACTGTGTGAACAGTGACACCATGCAGCAGCAGTTATTTGGCCCTATATCACACACTGCCAGCTTTAAACGTGTAAACCATCTTTTAGTTCAGTTTATGACTGTAAAACATTAATAAAACCACAGCTATTAGATTTTTAGGGGAAGTTGCTGATGTTAAGTTGCATTCAAGAACAAGGCCTTGTTTTTGTGCATCCTGCCCTCTGCTGTCAGTAAAGGCGTATTACATGTGCAGGAAGCTATTATAGCAAATGCACCATTACTACTACCTAAATTACTACTACCTATAATACACAGAATCATCAAGATACATCCCACAATAATAACTGGAATATGTTATTTGCATAGTATGAACAATGCCGTTATATTGTATAGGTGATTACATTTTACATAGATGGTGATTTGATGTTGAAACTGAACATAGGAGAAAAATGAGCTGTACTAAAAACTGTAGGTGGAAGCAAAAAAAAACATCCCTAGTTTTTATTTTTATACAAGTCATCTTTAGCCTTATGTTAGCCTTAATTCTACCCTACAACAAAGACCTATCAATCAATCAATCGAACTTTATTTGTATAGCACCTTTCAAACAGGTAAGAGTTCAAAGTGCTTCACCGATGACAAGATAGTAAGACAGAGCATGTGTAGACCATAAAAACGACAGAAACAAAACAAAACAAAGCTCTAAGAATATGAAAGCAATGCACACGAGAAAATAAAAGAGATGAAAATGTAATAAAATAGAATTTAAGCTACAATATAAACAATAATAAAGAAAAAGTGGGAAAAAATAATTAAAGAAAAATAAATCAATTAATAATAAAACTATAAATAAAATGGAATAAACTTTTACCACATCAATACATAAAAGTAGATGAGTAGAATAACTAAGTAATGTCTATAAAACATACAGTATATGCCGGCGTAAGACCATGAAGTGCTTTTAAAACAATTAGAAGAATTTTAAAATCAATCCAGAAACTGACAGGCAGCCAGCGTACGTGTCCTTCTGGTCCTGGTCAGCACTCGGGCCGCAGCGACTCTGTTCTTCTGTACACAGTTCAGCCTTTTCACACCTCACTCAGCTCTGCACCCG
This sequence comes from Gadopsis marmoratus, assembly GCA_036023855.1. Taxonomy (NCBI): domain Eukaryota; kingdom Metazoa; phylum Chordata; class Actinopteri; order Centrarchiformes; family Percichthyidae; genus Gadopsis; species Gadopsis marmoratus. The sequence goes on from JAVQJF010086113.1 coordinate 7,777, forward strand.
TGCCTAGATCCAGAGTAAGGTTTATAACACCGTCTGTGTGCAGTTAGCCCTCCGTGGAAGCCACAAGCCATTGTTGTGCAAGATCTGGGTTATATTGCGACACAATGAAACACAGCCATTCTGCATGAATACACAATGCCTCACAGCTGCGTGTTGTTTACAAAAGGGGAAAGAGACAAAGGTGCGATGCTCGCAGAGACAAACAACCTGCATGCACACACAATGACCACAATCCACTCAGCCAGGTACTATTCTGAGCCCTCCTGCCAACAGCTACCTGACTCAGTGGTTTGTAAAAAAAGGATCTATGGTCATAGCCTAGTTTGTACAACTGTCACCTATTGAGTCATGAGCAGAGCTGCTAGTGTAACAGCATGCGCTTTGGGACAATGATGGAAGTACAGACAATGCCTCTACACAGTTTGGGTCTGTTCCACAAGTTTCAGTCATGTTAGGAAGATACAGTGAAGCACAGTTTCTCAAGTGATTCATGAAAAAGAAACCTGTCTGCAGCAGTCTGACAGCAGACAGTATGAACTATTAAATATTATAAGTCAAGACCACAGAAGACGTGAGTTGTAAATGCATGTATCATTTATTATTAAATCATAATATACTAAACATAAATCAGTCACTATGCAGAAATATATACATCTCATAGAATATGTTGATGTAAAACATTACAAAAATAGTAAAATAAATACTATTAAAGCATAGTTTTAAAACCCTAAAAACAGCTTTTGTGGGGCCTGAAATAAGATTACCTAAAGATATGGTGGAAATACAACACATTGTGCATAAACTACAAGCATTCAAGTCAACTAAATTAATATTCTATGAAGTAAAAATCAATGTCAAAGCATAAAAATAGCATCTGAACATCTCAAGTGACCACAACATCCTTCTGTACTATGAACAATGATGTCACAGTGCCTTCAATGACACTGGGCTCACATGCAGTAGGCATTTCACACTTTCACTGGTGTTACCTTTAAACCCTTAAAAGATTGCTTATATCCCAGGGCTTGTTGTAATGAACCCCAAAACAATCATTTAACTATATTCTACTCTTTAAGATAGGGTGGGTTCAGAATCTTATGATGCGACACATTTTTTTATTAATAAGTAGAGCCGCATATCACACAGTACACAGCCCTATAGGACCTTTGTAAATCTAAATATTCACCTTGGAATCGATGTCTGCCTTCATAAACAAGATAATCAAAGAAATAAACATACATCACTGTCAACGGAAGTCTGATTTAACAAAACAATAATGTGCAAGCTCAAGAGTTGAGCTATCAGTGATTTAGAGTTTACGTTATAAAAAGGAAGAACTATAATTGGAGGCAAGTCTGGTGATGCAGCTGCGCTGACAGTTCTCAACAGGTCGAACGAGAACAGAAACAGCGGTGTGTGAAAAACAGCAAGGAATAAACTGCAGGATATTAAATAGCAGTCTAGCAGCACTAATTGCCTTCCTTTTCTAGCTGTATAACATTCCCGCAAAAGAGCACTGCGGTTGCACCAAGACATCAGTCATGACAGCGGGAAACTCCTTGCTAAATGCTACAAATACAGTATGTTTTATAGCAGACACAAACCCAGCACTCAGGCTGCTGTGCTAGAGACCCACATCTCTTGAAATAAGGGTCCTCTGGGGGGCTCCTACAAACAATAACACACAAAGATCGCCTTGAGGACAGAGGGACACTAGGCAACCGTGGACAAAACATAATGCCGCTTATAGCACAAGATCGTTTCGCTTGGAAATATATCAGTAAGATATATTGCAAGAACATTTTAATTAAGTGTCACTTTTTCTCTGGGAGCTTTCACCCACCCACGTTGCCTAAAACTCACCACCTGGTACAACTAACCCACTCATGGACGAACACCCTCAAGCTGGCACAAGAATCGCGGGCGGTTCTTTTGAGTCACAAAAACAATGACACTCGAGTGCAAAACCTCAACATCAGCTCTCTAGTTTGATGACATTGAAAACCCTAAACTGTTAACATGTAGCTTCACCTCTCATCTTTCCCCTCTGGGTCCATGAATGAATGGAGTAACTTATCATATAGCAAACCTTGTGCGCTGCTGTTTGGATGATCATCGTTTGTTGGATTAGTGTGGCAGGTCCCTGACACTTTCTCTACCCTCCAGCAAAGACAAAGTGCAAACAACACCCCCATTGAGCATCACAGAAAATATATTTTTAGACCACAGAGAACACTAATTAGACCCTTGAGTTGAGAGATGACATTAAGTGCTGTTTTAGGCGCCTCGCGAAAAATGCTGATAGACTTCATCTTTGATTTAGTCATACAAGCATTTTAAAAACCATTACTTATTGAGGTTGTGTTTTTCAAAAGCTCCCTACTTCATATTCATTCACACCTGAGAGCTGCCCAGTACAAGTTGCTGGTTCCTGAGCAGCTCCACTAAGGAGAGCTGGAAGTTAAAGTTCCCTACTTAAGGCACTTCAGAAGATAGTTATAAAATAATTAGCTAGAGTTGTAAATAATTTACATTAGCTTATTATCTTTGCACATATCAGAGAAAAGATATCAATATATAAAAAGGAATAGGTTCTTCGTGGATAAGAGCTCTGGGTTGGATTTAGGTGTAATTCCTGTTTGGGGATTACAAGCAGTTTAGGCAAGAGATCCCTGAGAGAATCCTACAGCATGACCCTGTTTTCAAGTACAGCAATGTTGGGATTTTATTTTCAGCCTTTAAATTTCATGGTGGTCATAGTTGTATTGTCAGCACCACAAATTCATTAAGTGTGTTTTGCAGATACTCATTAGATAGTGCCTAGAACATGCCATAATACAATGAAATACGTTGTTAAATGGTATTTTTTAGTGTAAAATGATTGAGGCCTTTGACACAGTATGAATGGCCCCAGTGTTGCAAACTTCCTGCTTTGGCTGTTATATTCAATTTAAAGCAAAAGGAGAAATGGAACTGAGGATATCCTTCATCACGCTGCTTCATTATGGAAAAATTCAACTTTCAGCCCCACTTATATGGCATAAATAAACACATTATTAAGGAGAAAATAGGAAACCTGTCGAATAGGCATTTAGTTAGTTTCACAGGCTCCAGGGGGGCAGGATATGGTTATTTATGTGTTCATTTACACAAAAATAAATGCATAACAATTGCACAGGTTGACTCTCAGGAATCAACATGTATAGATGTACAGAATTCAGGTTAAAATATCATAAGCTCATAACTGACCCCTAGTAAAATTATCCTTCTCTATTTATGCTTTTAACTCAGAGAGCTTAAACCTCCCCACAGGTTTGCATGTAAATAACAACTAAAATTCCGAATAAATCAAGGTCACATGAGAGTGAAGAAAGAATAAATAGTAATACCAAAGTATTCTACGTTGCTTCTCCTTCTCAGCTCTTGCGCGAGTTGCTGTACCACTTCCTGAACGCTACTCCACTAGTGCTCACCACCACACAGAGCGCCCCTCCGAGGCTCCACAAGGTCGGTGAGTGGTTAAAGAAAATAAACTGGAAGATGAATGCCAGCAGCACATCGACGGTCCTCATCAGGGCCACAGGACCAGCCTTCTCGACCTGCAGGGCCTTTGTGAGGAAGGTCTGTCCAGCGATACCCAAGATAGCAATCAACATCAGGATCCAGCGATCGCGGCCACAGAATGGGATTTTCCATTCCCCAAGGACGGTAACAGTGATGATGCACTCGATGAAACCGATGACAGCGTAGTACCAGACAGAGAGGTAGTAATGGACACTAGTCCCAATCTTGCGAAGGACAACCATTGTAAAAGCAGCCGCAATAGCTCCTAAGAATGAATCAAAAAATACGAGATTGAATGAATACAGCAATCAGAAAAATTTTGAAAATTATTAATTTGATTACTTTTAACAACCATAACCAGCATTTTCAGGGCGTCTTTCCTGCCACGCTCGGGATTTGTTACTCTTAGATTGAGATACACATAATAAAGAATTCCTCAATTTTTCTCTACAGCGAAACTGGCGGCATCTTAACTTCCACCTCCTGTCAATGACAAAACGCCTTTTCCCATGTGTTGTGGAGGTCAGCATCTGGGGGTCTATTTTTGGGAGCCAAAGTTCAATTTAGCTGCACCTAGAAAACATGAAAACAAGGGGCACGAACACGGTTATAGCTTGCGAAGCTGCTGAGGAGAGCGTCAATCCTCTCAGCATCGAAAATAATGGCCTTTCTCTGCACAACGTTGCACTTGCGCATTTAGTGTGAATTCAGAGTAGGTTTCTTAGATGAGTGACATGGTGTAAGGTGCTTAGAAATATGAAAGGACCTCAGTCCAACACACGTTCACACGGTGAGGAGCTATTTGAGCGCCATGACTGGAAGGGGACCCCCAGAGGAAAACAACGACTAATTGAAACTGTAGCTCCCAGCTGATGCTGATGTGGCAGGGGACGTAGCCGTATTGCAATGAATTCCCCTGGTTGCCATGGCAATTCTGACCTGGTTAAGTGATTAAAATAAACAGGGGCTGAACACAATTCTCAACATCATACTTCCTCCTGAATGATTTTACCCACTTACTATGGCCCGACAAACTTTACTGCTATATACGTTCTGTATGAACTCAAGCTCATTAATCGTATCACCTGCAAAGGCAGCAATAGTCCCCTTGATGTGGTTGGTGTAGTCTCCCTCAATGCCATGTAGATGCTTCCCAAAGAGGAATGGTGGTCGGGCGATGAGGATGACTCCAGTGAGGGTAAAAACAGTGAAGACACAGTCCCAGATTGTACATCTCTCCTTCAGGAAGATCCAGGCAAGGAGGGCGGTAAAGACTGGATTACTGAGGTTGGAAAGAGAGAGAGAGAGAGAGAGAGAGAGAGAGAGAGAGAGAGAGAGAGGCAGGAGCATTTGAAAATGTATTAAATGTACAGTTGGGTACAAATCAGGGATGATACTATTTCCAGTGTAATTATAATCACCACTAGTCAACGACAATCAATTAAGTTCCTACCTACGCTCACCTGAACATGATGACAGTGGCATCTGCTAACGGCATCTGCTGAACGGCATAGAAGAGCAAGATCATGGAATTGGAACCGATGAAGCCCCGAAACACCAGATATATACGTTTATCCCTGGGACCAAGGAAACCTGTCCTGCAGAAGCAGAGATATGAGGATGATGGATGAATGAATGACTGGATGGGTGGGTGATTAGGCTGACTGACAGAAGAAGTTATAAAAAGAATTTTAGAAAGAGGTGGATGGAGACAAGCGGAGCAGCAAAGTGAGCAGAGAGGTGACAAATGATCGGACGGCTGGATAGATAGATTCACGTGGAGATGTCAGCGATGGATGGACGGATGAATGGGTGGGGCAGAAAAGAGAGGTGGTTATGAATGAATGTAAGAACAAGGAGGAACGTAGAGGACATATGGATGATGGATGGATGAATAGGTAAATGACTGAATTGAAGTACTGGTGGCGGTCTTTGGGAATTAAGTTTCATTTGATTACTAAAGTGAACTGGTTTTCTATCCACCCATACAAAGATGAAAGTATAGGTGTACGTTTTATTTCACAGTGCATCTTAACAAGCCAGTGGAAAAAATGGACAAAGAGTAAAACGAATGATTGTTAGAAGCTATATTTCTGTTCCAGTCATATACTTTCTCCACCATCAAAAACATGCACATGTCTATTTTATAACTTAAAATGATTCCATGGACAGTATTTCAATTCTAAAGTGGTTCATTTCATGTGTTTCATTTCATTAGAACTGATAACCAGATGTGTAGTTCATCGTATAATTTAACAGTGCCGTTTGGTGAAACTGGTACAGTATGCTGTTATTGCTCAATACACGTAAAAATAGAAAGTTTGGAACTTTATAATAACATTTGTGAGTATATTAAAAACATAACTTCGTGTGGGAAACCTTCCCAACAATGCCTCTAGACAGTATGTTTTTTTACACTTAATAATATATGTCTCTCACAGTATTTTGACAACTTATACTTGTTTGAGCACTGCTTGTATGACTGGCAGGGATATGCACTACTTCTCTGAGTTTATGCACTTAATCTAATCAAAACACTTAAATTGTTGGTTTGAAATAAAGACTGTTTGGGAGTGTTACTATAGCCTTTATTATGGCATATACAGTATGTGCAAATCTCAAACCTCGGATTACAGTGAGGAACTGTTTAAGTGTGGATGTGTAAATGTTTGCGTTTCTCCTTCATGCTTACTTGTGGTAGATGAGTAACGGCATAGTAAATAGCATCTGGAAGAAGCAGCGTATGGCGCTGATCTCTATGGCATGGACTCCCTGGATGGTTTTCACCAAGAGGGCAATGATGGAGAAGAAAACTGTGGACAGTAAAGCATAGAACAAACCGATACCTGGACATCTCTTTGGTTTCTCTGTGAAAAAGAGAGAAAAGGAGTCAAAAGAACAGGGAGGGAGGGTGGGGGAGCAGAGGGGAGACAAAGAGAGAAGGGGGGGCATGAGAGGGGTATCACTGTTCTACATTTCATTAAAAAATATACACTTCTTAGTTTGCTGTGCTTGTGTTGACACAGTAACTGCAGGACGAAGCAGCGAAGCTCAGAATATGTTATTGAACTCTACGTGGCCTGGGTAAAAATGCAGTTGAAAAAAAGGACAGTAACAAAAGATCTTATGAAGACAGCTGTGTAGTGTTTGCAAACCCCAAACCTGCCCGAGGACCAATAAACTGATATGCTTGTGTAGATTAAATTGCAACCTGAGGTCACTCAGGCATCTTTCTTTGTATTTGTCCACATTGTGTGCGTCTACTTCCCCATTCCATTTATTATACACGCCATTGTTTTCTTAACCTTTATGTTGTCATATTGGAGCAGTGCTATCAGATTTATTTGTGTGTGGTGGGTTTTTTAAAATACTTATTTCCACTATAATACCTAGCATACACAGGCAGGAGTGTTTTTACACCGTTACATTACTACGTTAGTATTACAATCATTTTTAGAATTACAGTTGACAATTTGTATGACACAATACGATCATATCATTCAATTCATTTTTACTTAAATAGCGCCAAATCAACACACAGTTATCTCAGGGCTCTTTCGTATAGAGCAGGTGTAGGCCGACTCTTTATTTACAGAGACCCAACAATTCCCACCACGAGCAGCACTAGGCAACAGTGGCGAGGAGCAACTCCATTTCAACAGGCAGAAACCTCGAGCAGAACCGCCTGCCTCAAAGTCTGTGTGGTAGAAGTATTACTTTTAGGTATAAAATGCTTGTGTTTCTGCATTGCCACGGTGAGCCCTGGCCTTTTACCTACTCTGCCAAGTACGTGAGGAGCTCCAGGCTGCCAAGGTGGAAAGATTATAGGACCCTCGGGTGTCTCAGTTTCTTGATATGCTGGATGGGAGACTGGATTCTGTTGTTCAGACTAGGTAGCTAAGACGGGACATACACACCTCTCTTTGTGACCTTTTCTTGGCTATAACTAGACTGTCTGTTCATGCCAACACTATCTGTTTCCTGGTGCCCTTTATTGTTAATCTTTGTTTTTTTTTTTGTTTTTTTTTTTAAATTAACCAAAACAGAGGTTCACCTGAAAGAGCAATTTCATCAGTCTGTAGCCTAAACAATAATGGCAGCTTACTCTAACGTATCTATTCATTACTGTCAGGTGACATTTTAATTTCAGAATTGAAACTGTGTCTCTATGAGATAAAAACAAAACAAAATCTAAAACAATAATTATTTTCGGGAGTGAGAATACTTAATAATGCTGTGCAGGCACAGCTACAGTCTAGAGCCTTTCTGCCTCACACGCTCTGCGGTCGGGTCACTTCTCACCATGCACATACAAAAGGTACACAAAGGGAAACTGTTGTCCAGGGGCATTGAGTGCATTTCTCACTTCCTTGGAAACGTCCAAAAATAAAGCCAAGTCACCTTTCTGCCTCATAGTTTTTTTTACACTATTGGGGCGAATCCCTTCCACGGGTTCAGGCCTCGTCTGTTGATGGGCACTTACTTATTAAACTATCCACGCTGTAGCCATATGAGTGGAAAGGTTTTGAATAAGCAGTTATTTACCAGGGTAACATGCTACAGGCCTACGGGTGCGGAACAAATGTGCACAGTCATCCATCCTCTGTCGGGATGGTGCACATGTTACGCTGACCTGCAGCAGTTCATCTCCATGGGCCACAGACTTTGTGAGCAGGCTGTTGATGGGTCAGGCGTAAACTTTGCAAAGGGGGAAGTGTGCATCGCGGCATATGTTGTTATTATTCATACAACGCAAACTAAGAGATGTGGACTCTTGGATATAAGGCCAACCACCATCACCTATTTCCGCTTTATTCAGAAATGTCCCAATAAACGACCATGAATATACACATGTAAATGACGTGTGTGTGTGTGTGTGTGTGTGTGTAGAGCACACGTCACATGCACGTTACTATGACGTAACACGTGTGAAGTTACATGAGGGGAAACACAAAAAGGCCTGAGCTTTATAAAAACGTGTAACGCGACCAGCTGGCCGCCTATAGGCCAGCAGCATGCACGTGACATCAGAACTGTATACTGATACGGTGACGCTACGCGGGACGTGATTGGCTGTCCGGCCGCTTCTCGCCTCCGTCCCTGCATCTTCTTCCCACCGGAGTTCGACAACAGGGCGCCGCCGCCGTCAGCCGCCGCCGTCAGCCGCCACTCTGGCGGATTAAATGCGCGCCGCCCTCCTACCTTCACGTGCGCCTTCCTCCCGGGACGCGGGCTCGCTCCGGGCGCAACACGCCGGCGGACATCGCGCCTCCTCGCCGCCGCCTCCCGCCGAATGTCCGCTCCTGCCCGCTTCCTCCTCAGCATCACCGTCGTAGCCGCAGTCGCTCCGCAGGTGAACGATCTCCGCTGTGCGCTCGTCGTCGTCGTCGTCGTCGTCGTCGCCGTCGCAGTAGTTTGCGCCGCGGCTGTCGACTCTGTGAAACACTACAGCAACGTCGTCCTCCGCGGATAAAGCCCGCTCGCCTGCGCGGCGGTCGCGGTCGCCCATGGTGAGATGTCGCGGCGGAGCGGCAGCATGCTGAGCGGCGGAGCGCCGTTCGCCTTCTACGGTGCCCGGAGAGACTGAGGAGGTTAATGACTAACCTCGGTGGCAGGACAGCAGCTCCCCGTGCGGTGGTTGCTTCACCCGCAGGGGGGCAGAGCTGGGCCCGAAGCAGCGCTGCTGGACGGCCGGAACGTCAGAGGCGGGCTGGGGATTCGAACCAACCACAAGCGGAAGCTGACCGGGCGCCTTTTATGAAGCCTGCGGGACTATAAGACGCCTTCCATGAAGCCTGCGGGACTATAAGACGCGGCCGCAGCGAACGTGTAGCCCACGTGGTGGCTTTGAGGAGCCGCGAGTCACATGATGCAGCACTTCGTGATTATGAGCCGGACAGTTTCCCCCAAATGTTGACGCATGTTCGGACTGGAACTCGTGTTGGGGTTCAGCTGTGGTGGCTGGAAGGGACAGGTTTTGTTCACACTCGCATACAGTCAGGAAGAATCACACAGTGACAGTGGAGACTGTAATAAAGTCTGTCACTGACTGAAGGATAACTGACACCAGTCCATGTTTACTGTGGGAAATGCAACCTATTTTTATTTTTTTTACTGGTAATTCAACGGCAACAATAAGAGAACTACATCTCTGGTTTAGCATGTTAGTATTTTATTACTACTGTACATCAAATAAAAAGAGCAACACGACAAAGGAATAGCTAATATCCTCTATTCTTACCTAACTAGATGAGACTGACACAAGAAAGCCTACGCTGTCGTGCAGACGTAGCGTGTTACAAAGCATTCGAGGAGGTGATCCTTGTTTATTTTCTTCTTAATGTTCTACACTAAATTCTATATCCATGAATAATAAAACATTGTGTGTGTGTGTGTGTGTGTGTGTGTGGTCCCCTCTACGTACAAAAGCAACATCATATAAATTACACAGTGTTGTAAAAACGTAAACATTATATTTGGCAAATTGTTGTCAGTGACGCGGTTAATTGTTATCAGACTTCTGTTTTCCTTTGCATCAGAATAAGAGGACCGTGTGGAAGCACAGGGTAGTAGGTGCTGCACAGTGGCTGGCGTTTTAGCTACGGAGCAAAGACAACAATGATGTTTTGTCAGTGAGGGAGAAAAAGGGGAAAGGGTGCAGTGAAAGAGGGTGGGCCAGGCGACACAGTGGGACGCTTCTGGCGAGTCATTCATCAGGAATCAACACTATGAGTGTCTGTATCATGCAGATGGTCCTGCTTCACTGACGGTCATAGAGTAGACAGGACAGGGTTTTTTTTTCCTTCTTTATCTTAGCTTCTCACAGTGTTCAGTGGATTCTTCCTTTCATATATTAAGGTCACCACAAAAGACTTATGGAACACAGGTGGACGAGGAGAATGGACATAACTCTCTGCAGATAGTCCAATTTTTACCCACATCTGGTTGGAAGCGAGTATTATTTACAAGCTCTGGTCTTATGGTAAAAAAAAATAAAAACTACCCGTAACATTGCTAATTACAGTATTGCTGCTGTTGCGTTGTCATTAAACTTGGATTAGATTGCAATTTGAAAAAGATTCGCAGTGATTCGAGAGCTTGATTTTCCTGAAAGATGGTCAGTTTGCACTTTGAGTGGAATTGAGCTTATTAAATGGAGAATAAGGCAGTCCCAAACAGGTAAGGAATCAAGGTGACAATACAGGGAGCTTATCAAAATGAAACAGTTGCAGCAGGTTGGCGAACATAGGCATCGGGAACTGTGTATTTTCAGTGTCATGGAAAAGATGACACCTCTCAAACTCAACGATCATAACCAGTGTAAGAACTGAAAGCATTTAATCTCAACCTAACCTGCCCTAAAGGTCCTGAATTGTATTTGAAATATCTCATTAGCTAGTTTGAGCTTCTGGTTGAAACTTTCTTAAACTTAGGTGGGAATTGCTGGTGGATTCTAATGGGACTGACAAGATCAACCAAATCACAGGAGAAAGCATTTGCTTGCTGGTAGTGTATTTGTCCCCAACTGACGAGGGGTTTAATTACTCAAATCGATCATGAGGTGCTCATATATCTGAGTTTTTCCCTTGAAGCTGGATGCGAGCAGGAACACTCGGTCGTCAATGGCAACCAGAGAAAATGAACGAGGTGCCTGGATATTCAGCTCCTGAGATAGGACAAACTGGCCTCTCTTGGTGTCCCATTGGTAGACCTGCGTCAGTGAATAATCGCTTCCCAAGATGGCATACTGCCAGTTGCCGATGGAGACAGGCTGGAACACCATAGAGCCACGGGAAGGAAATGTCTGGGCCTCCTTGAACATGGCGCCGTCCCAGCGCATCACCTTGGAGTCCCCGATGAATCTTGTCAGGCATATAAACAGCTCACCTTTTAAAAGGACAAAGATTCAACGGACTGTTTAGTTTACACATTCAGCTACTATATCTGGATCTGAAACAGAAAAGCTCACAAAAACAGTTTATGTAATTGCAAAATACTTCATAGGTCGTTGTCAATAGCCACTTAGCAAAGAGTCACTAACAGATGAGCTGTCCCTTTAGAAAGAAAAAGTAGAGAGAATATTATACAGTTATGATTTATGTGCAGGTTTTATGGCAGAGGACAGAGACTTTGCCTCTTACCGCCTTTAAAACAGATACCTATGGCATGCAGCGCAAAGAGGAAGTGTAATAAATCACAGCTGAATCACAGTGAGTCATGATTATGACCCTGGTTAAGAGTCCACCGTTAATCACATGACAGAGTAGCTTGATCTTAGCCTTAAAAGCTAAAGAACAGCATTAGGAGTACATGTGTTGTATATGCAGTATCTTGCTCCAAGGACAAACTAACAGCTGATACTGTGATACTATATGTTAAGGAACTGCTTGCAATGTACACAATGTCTTTTCAGTCAGTGTAAAAATAAACCCTGTGTGTGTGTGTGTACACACTGCTGTTCAAGCTGCGGCTCTCACCTTTGACCCAGAAGTGTTTGACAGCGAACACATCCTCCATCTCTGGTATGTCAGTCCTGCGATCAAACTGTTTCTGGCTCCGGTTCCACTGGTAGACGACGGGCCTCTGGGAGCTGCTGGACAGGATCAGATGGGGTTTGTTGGAGATCTCCAAATACTCGACATCTGTGTCCCGGTACCATGGGTGGAGCGACTGGTGGGAGTAGAAGCCATTGCCGTTCCATTTGTACACTGTTGTGGAGCCGGCCTACGAACGGAGCACGTACAAAATGTCAGCTCAAGTCAGCTTTATTCTTACTGTAACAAATAGATTTGCAACTAAGTGATGTAGCAAATCAGAAAAAAATTATATTATGACAAATGTTTCCAAGCAAATTGTAAATTCATAAGGGTCCAAAGATGTGTGTGTGTGTGTGTGTGTG